>AWUE01016267.1:0-50407 GCA_001974825.2 Corchorus olitorius | reverse complement strand
CTTAACCTACCTCTCTCTCTCTCTCTCTCTCTCTCTCTTCACTGTCTTTAGTAGAAAAACTTGGCACCACCGTTTGAAGTTTGAACACTCTCTCACTTCAGTTGCCAACTCATACATTTTTTAATTCAGCCAAACAAAGTCTCTCTCTTTCTTCCCTACTTCCCTTTGAACTCTGATGTATCTTTGCAGAATCTTAAACCCCATTAGAAGGAAAAACTGAATGATTTTGCACAAATCTAGCTAGGCAAAATGGAAACTTTTAGCTAAAAATCCCAACTTTGTTTACATTAACTCTACCATCACCCTTAAATAAAGAGACCCCATTTCATAAACAGAGCTATACTTCATTTACTGTTCCTTACCCCCACACCCAAAACCAAAAGAACAAAAAGAACAGGCTTCTTCTCTCTTATTATTTTCCTTACCAAGACACTTAAAGACCCCACTTTTTGTTTTTTTGGTCATGCACTCAAGTTTGTTCTTTTTTCAATGAGTTGGGGTTGCCTTAGTTCTTCTTCTTGGGGGGTGAATGGGGTGTATGTTTTCTCAGTTGGCTGCAAAATTTGCTTTCTTTCCACCATCTCCACCGACATATCAGATCAAGAAGCGTGACAATGGGAAACTCACGGTGGTTTCATCTTCTTCTTCAATGCCTATTCCTGTTGCTGATGATTCTAATTTGGATGTGCTTTTAATTGACACCAAACTTGGCAACAAGATTGTTGCTTTCTACTTGAGAAACCCTTATGCACGCCTTACTGTTCTGTATTCTCATGGTAATGCTGCTGACCTTGGCCAACTCTATGACCTCTTCGTTCAGCTCAAAGTCAACCTCAGAGTCAATCTCATGGGGTCGGTATCTTTCTCTTTCAAATATTTTTTCTGTTGGTTGTTGATATTTTCATTTATTTTCTGGTTGAGTATTTTGGTCACTGTTACTTATTTTTTGTATTTTGCTTGTTTAAGTTGGTATGTAGCTCCTGCTAATGATGTTTGCATTTGGTAAATTCCATATTTTTCATGCCTTTTCTTTCTCAGCTTTAATCTGGGTTACTAGTTATTTTATGTTATTAAAAAAAAGTGCCCATCTTTTTATGTTGGGGATTTTCCTAGTCTATTTGTCCAAGACTCCAAGTTAATGTTTTCACAAAATTTACCTTTTTATTATTTTTTTTCTTTTCACTATACTTTTCAAGCATGTAAATCTTATCTTGTCATGGCTTTTTTCTTTTGATCTTCTGGCTGTCTTTATCTTACTCATATTTTTCTGTTTTGGGTCCAAATGGCCTTATTTAACTTAGATCTGTAGTAAGTATAGTAATGGGCTAATGGCCATGCCTTACTTTTGAGTTATGTTGTTTTTTCTACTTCTCTTTTTCAAGGTATTCACTCGGTAATGTGTGGTTTTTCCCTTGCTGTAACCTTAAAATAAAAAGTTGAAGTGAAAATGAGTTAATGGTTTGTATTCATTTCTAACTTTTTCTTCTTCTGCAGTCACTTTTTAGTTTTCCCTGGATAAAGTAATTGATTTTTCACTCTTTAGACTTCTGTGCCTTCTGGGGTTCTGTGAAGTGCATCTCTACATTTTCTTTTCTGAGATCTGTATTTTGTTTGTTCCTGCAGCTTTAGTTTAACTACATTGAGATCTTGAGGAAATGTATGTGCACTGCTTCGTATTTCTCTGATCCTACTTCAATTTTTTGGACTTTAGTTCCACTTTAGATTTACATTTGTTTCTTATGTAGTGTATTCAATCTGGTAGGTTAAGTTGATAGAATTCTAATGTTAATATCAGACTTGCTTTTGTTTTGAGCTCTAAGATAGATTTTGTGATAAATTATGATGTCCTAGTCCTACTAATTTATAATTTGGGTTGATTTTTGATCTTCCATGTTGAATGCTACAATGCAGATATGACTATTCTGGATATGGAGCATCCACTGGTAAGGTAGGTCATTATGGATATACTGCAAGTATGCAACATAAATCCTAATTATGTTTTGTTTTGGCATCAACTTGTAGCGGTTTACTGATTTCCTCATGCATATGAGGAATGGTAATCAAGTATTTGAACATCATTGTTATCAATTAAGAAGTTATGAAAGGATAGCAAAATAAGTAAGGAACCAATTGTAGGCAAAATAAGAGAACAGATTACTTCTTTCAAAAAAAGAGAACAGATTACTTGGGCATAACCTAAAATTCTAGGAAAGTCAAACTAAAAATGACTAAGCATCTTTTTAATTGATAATAACTTGGGGAACAACAGACTCCTTGTTCCTTTCTCATCTAAATTGACTTGAATTCTTTGTTTTGGCTTATAATATTGTGTTATTTAGAAGAGTGTGGTGTCTGTGCTAACATTGTTTTTTTTTTTTTACAATTTCCAGCCAAGTGAATCAAATACATATGCTGATATAGAGGCAGTGTATCAGTGTCTTCAGACTGAGTATGGAATTAGCCAGGAGGACCTAATTTTATATGGACAGTCGGTTGGAAGTGGGCCAACATTACATTTGGCAGCTAAACTGCCGAGGCTCAGAGGCGTAGTTCTGCACAGTGGCATTCTTTCTGGCCTTCGTGTGCTCTGCCATGTTAAATTCAACTTCTGCTTTGATATTTATCAGGTAATGATGCATTACAGTCCACCTTGTGAGGAAGATACCTAAAATATTATTGATTTTAACAACATCGTGTTTTATTGACATAATGAATTTAATGATACTTAGTCGGTTGACATCATTACGAAGGTTAAATGGCCAGTGAACTAAATTTGAGCATTGTTCATGTGTTTTTGCTATTAACACTGCTATGGTTGAGCTAATTATTGTCCTCATAAATACAGAACATCAATAAAATTCAGAAGGTGAAGTGCCCTGTGCTTGTGATACATGTAAGTACCTTTCCAAATCATCAAACATTATGAATATCTCATTTTTAAGTATTCTTGGATTGCCTTTAATAAGCATGTAAGCTTATGTAATCAGGGTCTTGTTCTAGAGAATTATAGCACAGATTATATGCAGTCAACTAAGGTTCAATATTAGAAGCTTGAACTTCCTTGATAAACTTGTGTTAATAATACTTCTTAAATGTCGTATATTATCATGATTTTCTGCTCATATAAAGAATTTTAAAGTAGGTTGGATTGAAATGTCAATCAGGGTACAGAAGATGATGTTGTCAATTGGCTGCATGGAAATGGACTTTGGAAAATGGCAAGGGAACCATATGAGCCTTTGTGGATCAAAGGAGGTGGTCACTGCAACTTGGAGCTATACCCCGATTACATTCGCCATCTCTGCAAGTTCATTTATGAAATGGAGAACATGACGACAGAAATCCGCCTGAAAAAGATTCGGCAAACTCTACGTTTACCGACAAGGTCGAACAACAACCACCCTTCCTCAGTTACGAGCAACCGGTGCTGTAAGATCAAACTATGCCTACCCAAATGCCCCAAATGTCCGAAACCACGTTGCAGTATCACATGTTGCTGGTGGCCTAAGTGCTCGGGTTGTTGGAGACCAAGCTGCAGCTGCATGAACTGTTGCAGGAAGCCTAAATGCCCCAAATGTCCAAAATGCATGTTGGGTTCCTGCTGCTGCTGCATCAATTGTTCAGAGTGGAGATGTTGTGTGGATACACATGATAATAAGAATAATAACAATAATAATAATGGGTTAAATGGTAAGCAGGAAGGCTAATGGCGATTCATGTGGCTGTATAGATTGCCGGAACTTGCTAACATCTACCCTGTAATTCCTGGGCAGTAGTGTTACACTGTATAAAAGAAGAGCAACTAGTTCTTTTTTTTTTTTTTCTGACAATTTTTAGGGGAAAATTGAATGTTTCCATCATATTGGGGTATTAATATTATTCTTAGATTGGGTTTTATGAGCTGGTTCAAAATGCATTTCTACTTTCTTCCATTTTTATTATCATCATCATGATTCATGTGTATACTTGGTTGAGTTCATCTATGGAAAAAAAGAAGAAGAAAAAGCAAAGCTATTCAACGTGAGAGCGGGCCGCTACGGTCCATTGGAGCCCAAATTCTAATTTTGAATATCGAGGGAACAGGCCCAAATATTACATGTGTATATAATGGCCCATTTAGTGGCCTTCAACTATTATGTCTTTTTTTTGGAAGAAAACTACTACGCGTTTAGTTTAGTAGTGGTAATAGTTTATTATTATTTTTCAAAAAATAAAAAATAGATAAATTAAACACACATGGTTGTAGAGGAAATAAGTAATGGGGGAAAGAAAGTAGGTGAAAATATTTTGACATTATCAGAAGAAACATTGTCAAGTTATGTTTCAATCAAAGATATTGTTTTTTTTTTGGCACAAAGAAAGCGAAATCAAAGATATTGTTTAGTGCATATACTATGATATATTTTGAAAGGGCATTTAATTACTGGGTCATAAGTTAATTAATACTATATTAATAAGAGTAGAATATATAAGCTTGAGGAGTTCAACAAATTTAATTATTACCAGTATTATTTCAGAATGACAAATGACTAAGAAGAAGAATAGAGTAGGATTAGGTAATAACGTTAACCTGTGGTTCTTGTATATAATTTACACAAGTAAAACCTGAAATTAGTACATACATACACGAATAAGAATATTATCAGTAATGCCAATGTCATTAATCACGACTTTGGAGTTTGGAATGGAAAGAATGGACCATTTCTTCTTGACGACGTCCTTATACCAAAATCAAATATGGACTTACGCAATTCTCTTAGTCTTCGTCAACCCATTTGTGAGAAAATCAACATTAAGATTAAGATTTAATTCAAAAAAATTCCCTCAAAAAAAGATTCAAAAAAATTTTGTTCCTTAATAGTATTAGACTTGAACGCAAAATCAATAAGTGTGGTAGTAATTGGAACTATAAATTTTGAGAGGCGAGTCTCTCTTTCTCGACAACATAAAGCCCAAATCTTGGGCTGAAACTGAAAGGCCCATAAAAACGAAACTACGTTTAGATCAATGAGCTGTGAGCATTTGGGTGGTTGGGGAAGTCTCCCTTTGTTTTTTGTCTCATTTCCAGTATTGGGGTTAAATCATAAATGCTCCTCTTAGTAATCATTGAAAGCCATGAACATTGTGGTAAGTAAAATTACGAATCATTTTTAAAGAGATTAAACGGATATGTTCATATTTTTATATAGTAACAACCAACCAAACAAAAGCCCAGATAGAGTATGATGTAACATACATGTTTTGGAATTGGGTGGATAGAAGGTTTCACACTTCAAATCAATTGACTAGTGTTTGGGTGTACTCATGATACATTAATTGAATTGGTTGAATAGTTGATTGCTTCGCCTCTATTTGTGTTTGTCAATGTCTAAGTTTGATGTTCCCTAGAAATTCTTTTTCTTATTAGCCTTTTTGTCTCCTTAACTATGAGACTAAACACATTTTACCCTTTAAATTATAATCGAAACAATTTTACCTGTGAACTTTCAAAATTCAGGATAATTTGTTCTCTACATGAAAGAATAATTTGTCATAAATTTGAAAAGTTAAGAGGGAAAATTGTCTTAAATTTGGAAATTGAATGGAAAAATGTCAATTGTCACAATTTGAAATTCATGAGACAAAATGTTCTTGACGTTATAGTACCGTGGACAAAAAAGCTAACACGCTGAAATTCTTTAGCTTTGTAGAGGAGAACCAAGAGGGAAAAAACACGAGTATATATAAGTTGCATCAAATTTCGGGCTCAGAAATGAGAGGGCAAGAGATAGGTGGATTTCTCATTGAAATTACATTTATATTTATTCATGTTTGGGCAGTTTGAAAATGAAATGAGAGCAAAGTCAACTAGTGAGAACTAAAAGTGGAGTTAAACACCAAAGTAATCATCATTTGAAAGCTATATATAAAAATTAACAAATGATGCAAAATCCCATTTCAATTTGAATTTAAATGATTTAGAACTCAATACTCAATAGTAGTTTGAAAGTAGAAAGATGATTCAAAAGCTTGCATCCATTACAAATTGAAGCTTGGGAAGAATCAAAATCCATGGGGAATGATGAAGAAAACATGGAAAAGCAAGCACTAGTTTTGGAATTGAGAGATGATTAAGGAGATGAGAGGGTTTGTTTGGGTTCATCCCTACCTCAAAAAGACTTTTCCGTTATTTCAGGTTGAGAAAGAAAGAAGAAAGATTTTCCATTTTCCATCATTTCTTCATTTCATTTCCCATTCCCATCATTCACGCCACGCCACCAACAAAAGTAAGAAAACGCTGATGGCTGAAAGTGAAAGGCTGAAGGCTGAAGGAGGAGGATGGTGGGCCCACACGGTGCACACGGGGCCGTCCAAGTGGGCCCACAACTCAACTCATCAATGAATCTTTTTCGTCCATTGTTTAGTTTTAGATTTTAGTTTTCCTTCGGGTTTAATGGGCGCACGCAGCCCAAAAATTCCTCTTCTTTCTTGAATTCTTTCCTCAATTTTGATTTTGTTTCTTTTTTCCCCATGTTATCATTGTCGTTTCCCCGAGCCCCCCATGGCCATGTTCATCTCCACCTTATTCTTGACATCAAATTACCTTACTTTTAACACAACCTTGCTCATATAGTTTAGATTATTAAATAGCTTGGGACACGAATGATTAATTTATTAATGTGTCAAAAAGTTAGATATGAAAATTGTTCTTGTTGAATGCATGTGAATATAAAAGAGAGAAAAATAAGAAATTGCTTTCTCACCAAAAATTTATTTGTGTATTTTTTTTAATAACGAAAATACTACTACTATTTCTTTGTGTTAGAACTTAAGAAACAAACAAACAAAACAAGAAGAGAACCCTTTTAGTTGACCCTTTTAGAGAAACATAAACCAACGTGTTTTTGTACAATCTACATCAAATAGTATTTGAATTTAAAACGTACTAATCAATTCCAATTGGTCATGTGATTGGCTCACAAAAGGAGAAAATTTGTTCCTCTAGCTCGTTAAATGTAGATTTCATACATAACTGAATTGAGAGAGATTATTAGGTGGATCAGGTCTACCACGTCATCCGTGGTCCCGACTAATAAAATTTTGACAAATCAAAATTTTTCATACTTGAATTTTTCTTTCCTTTTTCCATTTCGTCGAAGAAGGAGAGGGAGAGGGGTTAGGCCGGATGATTCACAACAATCCACTTGGCAATAACTAAACGTCTCGGAATATGAAGTTGAGAGAGTAATTAGCTAGAGGCCACGGTTTTTGATTTAAAATTCCAATATTAATGTTCCAAACCTAAATAAATAAAAAATTCTAAAGCATTTGTTGTACTATTTTTGTATACTAGTTTGGATGAGTCAATTAATCCTTCAAAACCCGCCCAATTGTCATTATAGAAATTGGCCTAAAATCATGACACCAAGGGAATCAAAAAGGCCTTCACCATGTGCCTAAAGGCTTTATATATTGACCATTTCCTTCTGGCTTTTCATTTTTAAGATTAAGGTACACATATATATAGTAGTATATCTTAAGAGATCTTGTTTGATTATATAACTCTGTTTTTGTGCATTAATTGTTAACACGTCCCGAATAGAATAATGTCCAAATTAAACGGCCGAAACCCCAAATCCAATCTTATGTTGTCCGGCTTCCTTTGACATCTGGCTCCTGTTCCTCAAAATTCTGCATATAATTATTCCTTCGGATATGCCTTGAACCAATTTTTATAATGTTGGAGCTGGTCAAAACACATAGAAAGACAACCAGACAAACAAGTAGTTCAATCTTTCTGCCAATTAATTAAGCAAGTGTTCCAAAAAACATGCCTCTGTGTGCTTATCCTTAAACTTTCCAGAATCCTTTCAACATATAGTTTTTTTTTTTTTTTAAAAAAAATTACCACCTACCATACCCAGACAAAACACTCCAAACAAATTAAAAGAAAAAAAAACATATGCTTTTTTTTTCAACATTTAAAGCCATTTAAGTTTGTTTTTAGTATGTTTTATTTCCATCATATATAAAAAAATAAAAAGTGATGGATTCATGATGTAATTAAAACATAAAATATGCATGAACATTATTTGCAATGGAACAACACAAGGGAATGGGAAGTAGAAAAAATAAGAACGAACAAATTGTTTGTCCCATACGATGAATTTTGTTGAAGTTGTTATATAATGTGATCACATTACATAAAGGTACAGGGCTAGTGGTGCCAAAAAAAATGTATACGGCTAGGGTGCCTGGTCTGACTCACTCAACATCAACAAGGCCAAAAAATTTTGTGGGTTTAACTTCAATCAAATGAAATTGAAAAGCTTTTATGATTTGCGGGAGGGTAATTGGCGGAGTTGACGCACTTGGTACTGAATGGAGTTAGTTTCTTTGATGAACCTTCTTATTCGATTACATCTCTTTTGGAGGATGATGGAGCAGACATGGGAGTCTTAAAGATTTAATTTCTTTGTCACCGTTTACATTTTCATATTCTTGAGTAGTAAAAAAAATTAATATAAAACCACATGCATTGGATTAAAGATTTAGAAATGTAATTAAAAATGTGATTGTGTTCCTAGTTCTTGTTTTATTTTTTTCCGCAAAAGAATGTGAATATGATTATTGTAGGTTTAATAATTTAAAGCATAATAATTAAATGCCCAAAAAAAGTTATTTTTGGTATATAAATCTATGAATATGATCTCGTGTTTATCTGTATCTCATATTTATGGAATGTTCCTTTCTAAATCCACAAAAGGAGAAGGTACTTTTACTTCTTCGAATAAATTCTACTAATACTATTACTTTTCGCGTATTGATTCTAAAATAACAATATAATAAATACTTAAAGGCAATTTACAGCTAATATTTTCCGCGTCAGCACGTTGAGTCCCAATAGAGGGTAAAGATCATCTATAGCCGAATCCATTTCGCCAAACTCATCAATTACAGTGGAAGCAACAGAGAAAGACAGATGACGGTCAAGTTTAGACTTTTTTAGCCTTTAAATTTTGACTATTTTCCATGATAATTAAACAGTTGTAAAGGGTTAAAAAATCTTACTTGCAGCGGAATAAAACCCAACACCGCGTAGACTGCGGCTCGAAAGTTGAAAACCGGCCGTTTAATTTAAATACCCAAAATGACCTCTATAAATAATCAAATTTTCTTTTTTTTTGGGCCAGAAAATATTCAAATTTTGGATTCTTATAATGTCTTCTCAATTCTCATTACCTTGTCAACTAAGGTAAAAGTAAAGGGAACACCGAGTGTTCCGCAAAATCTTGCCATGTCTGAATATCCTTTCGATTCCATTCTAAAATTATAGTGTCAAAGTAGTAAGATTTACTTCTGCTTTTATTTCTTGCCATAATCAAATATTCGGATTCACTATATAAAGAAAAGCCATTGCCATTCTTCTTCTCTTTTCTTTCTCCTTCATTCAGTCCAGTGCTTTTTTTGTTTTGTTCTTTTTAATAAAGGAGAGGAAAAAATTACCCTAGTTTTGTTTTGGGTTTTTGAAGAAAAAGAGAAGATGACGGTAGCCTGATATTGATGTTTTAAGACTTGGTCCTTTCTGGGTTGCTTAGTTCAAACAGGTACGCTTTGAATAAAGTTTTTTTTTTCTTATTATATTATTATTGTTTCTTTTGGTTAATATTAGTATTTTACACTCTGTTTATATGTGAGCCCTGATTGGAGAAGAGTTCAATTCTAAAAGACAGCTTTTGGTGTCTGTTTTTTCCGACCCTTTTTTCTTCTCTTTCTACTATTAACTTTCTGGTTCTGGGTTTCTTCCAATCTTAAATTTGAGTGGAAAAAAAGGGTCGGTTTTGATAAGTTTCAAACTTTTTTCGAGTTATGTAGTTTGTTTTTCAGGCTCTGAGATAAAAGCTTTTCTTCTTCTTCTTTTTTAACTTTAATCAGAAGAAAGGCAAAACAATGGCGAGCGAATCACATAGGACTAGAAGAACACCCACAATTCATCATATGACAAACTCGGCGGGAGATGGTGATCTCGAGAGTGAGGTTGGCGGCGCAGAATTCGCTAAGTATACAGTTCATATACCTCCCACACCTGATAACCAGCCAATACCAATGGAAATTGCTATGCAAGCAGTTTCAACTGAGGAAGAATTCGTTTCGAATTCCATGTTTACAGGCGGCCACAATCGTATTACTCGTGCTCATTCTAAAAAGATCATGGATTCCAGCGCAAGCCATTCCCGGATTATGGTCGCAGAAGGATCATACTGTGAAATTTCCGGTTGCAATTCCAGGATGATGACTAATAGGCAGGGCATAGATGTTTTCCCCTGTGAATGTGGTTTTAGGATTTGTAAGGATTGTTATAGGGATCAAATGGGAAGTGGAGATGGATTCTGTCCTGGTTGTAAAGAGCATTATAGAGGGTTGGATGAGTCTGAAATGGCGTTAGCAAGTCAGCCTAAGTTGTCTAAACAAGATAGAAGGTCAATGGTGGAATCAACAGAGTTTGATTACACTCAATATTTGTATGAGACAGAAAATAAGAATTATGGGTATGGAAATGCTGTGTGGCCAACGGATGGTGTGAATGGGGATGAGTTTGGTAGTGACCGGAAATTATTCCCTGAGAAGCAATGGAAGCCTCTTACTCAGAAATCAAAAATTCGTGCTGCAGTTCTTAGCCCATATAGGTATGATTATGAATCTCTGTTTTGTTATGTTCTGTTTCCAGAAATAGTAACATGATGATTGCTTTGGCTCACTTTTCTTTTCATTTCTCTGTCCATATGATTATTATTACAGGATTTTAATACTTCTTCGAATAGTGGTTCTTGGGTTATTTTTACAATGGAGACTCGTACACCCAAATGAAGATGCAATCTGGCTGTGGTTTATGTCTGTGATTTGTGAGGTTTGGTTTGCCTTTTCTTGGCTGCTTGACCAGCTTCCTAAGCTCTGTCCTGTTAATCGTGCTGTTGATCTTGATACCTTGCAAGAAAAGTTTGAAACACCTAGTCCCAATAACCCTTCTGGAAGATCTGATCTTCCTGGGATAGATGTTTTTGTTTCCACTGCAGATCCTGAGAAAGAACCACCTCTTGTCACTGCAAATACCATTCTTTCGATTCTGGCGGCTGAGTACCCAGTTGAGAAGCTCGCTTGTTATGTTTCTGATGATGGAGGGGCACTTCTGACCTTTGAGGCCATGGCGGAGGCTGCCAGTTTTGCTAGATTATGGGTCCCTTTTTGCCGGAAACATGACATTGAGCCAAGAAATCCAGAGTCCTATTTCAGTCTGAAGAGGGATCCTTACAAGAACAAGGTGCGATCAGATTTTGTAAGAGACCGCAGGCGGGTTAAACGTGAGTATGATGAGTTCAAGGTCAGAATCAATGGCCTTTCGGATTCAATTCGACGACGTTCTGATGCCTATAATACTAAAGAGGAGGTCAAAGTCTTGAAGCGTTGGAGAGAGGACAATAGTGATGAACCAATGGAAATACTCAAGATACCGAAAGCTACTTGGATGGCTGATGGCACCCATTGGCCTGGCACTTGGACTGTTCCTGCTCCTGAGCATTCTAGGGGTGATCATGCCAGCATCATACAGGTAAGAAGAAATTCTCTTCAGTTGGTATGCTTATTGAAATCAGTAACGGAGGCTTTATTTTATATACACTTCAACTTCCCATGGCTAGTTTTTTTAAGCTGTATCATTATCTTTAATGTATGTTTTCAATGCTTAGGATGTTTTCTGAATTCTATCTATATTACAAAAGCTGCTAGTACTTTGTTTAATAAGTTGTTAAAACTTTCACAACCGTGGTGGGCTCATGTTGACTAAAATTAAAATACTGAACTTAACAATGCAGGTGATGTTGGATCCTCCCAGTTATGAACCTCAGAAAGGTTCTCCAAGTGATGGAAGTTCCATGGATTTAAGTGAGGTTGACGTTCGTCTTCCTATGCTGGTTTACATTACTCGTGAAAAGCGACCTGGTTATGATCATAACAAGAAGGCAGGAGCGATGAATGCACTTGTTCGAGCCTCTGCAATTATGTCCAATGGCCCCTTCATTCTGAATCTTGATTGTGATCACTATGTCTACAATTCCCTTGCATTGAGAGAAGGAATGTGCTTTATGATGGACCGTGATGGTGACCGTATTTGCTATGTCCAGTTTCCTCAAAGATTTGAGGGAATTGATCCATCTGATCGCTACGCCAATCACAACACAGTCTTCTTTGATGTTAACATGCGAGCCCTTGATGGAATTCAAGGTCCAGTATATGTTGGAACAGGATGCCTCTTTCGCCGCACAGCCCTTTATGGCTTTGAGCCACCTCAGTTGGAGGATGATACCGGTTGCTGCAGCTGCTGCTTTCCACGCCTTAAGAGGCCTGCAACTGTTGCTTCTGCCCCTGATGTTGACCCTGAAGATATTCACTTGAGGGAAGATGATGAAATGAATCTTGCTCTTATTCCTAAGAAGTTTGGAAACTCCTGTGAACTAGTTGACTCTGTCCGTGTTGCTGCAATTCAAGGCCAGCCCCTTGCAGACCACCCTTCTGTCAAATACGGGAGGCCACCCGGCGCTCTCATTATGCCTAGGGAGCCTCTTGATCCACCAACAATCAGTGAAGCAATCAATGTCATCTCATGCTGGTATGAAGACAAGACTGAATGGGGGCAAAGTGTTGGGTGGATTTATGGATCAGTGACAGAAGATGTTGTTACAGGCTATAGGATGCATAATCGCGGTTGGAAATCTGTTTATTGTGTGACCAAAAGAGATGCTTTCCGTGGCACTGCTCCGATTAATCTAACCGATAGACTTCACCAGGTTCTTCGATGGGCTACTGGCTCTGTTGAGATTTTCTTCTCACGCAACAATGCTCTACTAGCCAGCCATAGGCTCAAGTTCCTACAGAGGATTGCTTACCTTAATGTTGGAATATACCCTTTCACTTCAATATTCCTCATTGTTTACTGCTTCCTTCCTGCACTTTCCCTCTTTTCAGGTCAATTCATAGTTCAAACTCTCAACGTAACGTTCCTTGTTTACCTATTAGCCATAACCCTTTCCCTTTGTGCTCTCGCGGTGCTTGAGATCAAGTGGTCTGGCATTGAACTCGAAGAATGGTGGCGAAACGAGCAGTTTTGGTTGATAGGAGGCACCAGTGCTCATCTTGCTGCTGTGCTCCAGGGGCTACTAAAAGTGCTTGCCGGCATTGAAATATCATTCACCTTAACATCAAAATCAGCCGGTGACGACGTCGATGATGAGTTTGCTGATCTCTATATCTTCAAATGGACAGCTCTCATGATTCCCCCACTCACAATCATAATGGTAAACTTGATTGCCATAGCCTATGGAGTATTGCACACGGTATATAGTACAGACCCTGAATGGAGTCATTTGCTAGGAGGTGTTTTCTTCAGTTTCTGGGTTTTGGCTCATCTCTATCCTTTTGCAAAGGGTCTTATGGGAAGAAGAGGAAAAACCCCTACTATCGTATATGTTTGGTCTGGTCTTATTGCAATCTCCATCTCTTTACTTTGGGTGGCTATTAAGCCCCCATCAGGAAACTCAGATATTGGAGGGTCATTTCAATTCCCATGATTTTTACATACAGGACTTTGATCTCTCATTTGTATACCCATTCTTTAAATTTTAGAAATTTAGATTCCAAATTAAATTCTATTCCCATATTTTCTTTTTTGTTTTTTCATACTTGAGTGGTAGGATTCTTTGGAACTTGATATCTCCTGTCCTGTCCAAACTGAATACGTTCAATGGAATTATTGTACATAACATTCATTTCTTCAGACAGATATAAACTGGCTTAATTGTGTTCCTTTTCCCTTTTGGGAAATGTTTTTTTATAGAAAAATACCCATTTCTATTTTCCATTTTCTTAAAGTTTAAGTTTTAGACAATCCATTTGTTTCTGACAAGACTGTAACCACGACCAATCTTTGCGGCTCTGCCATTCTAATTCTTCGATGTCATGCTGCAGATTGGTCCGCAAATTGTGCTATGGGCCAATGGCCCATATGTGTGCCGCCCCATTAGTCCATTACCATTAACCAATTTGTTTTCTTGGTCAAACCCAATCTTACAAACAAAGTTCAACTTTTCTTTTGTTTCAAAACGAATTCATTTCTAATACCCCCAAAAAAAAAAAAAAAAAAAACGAATTCATTTCATATTTCCAAAACACTTGGAGCTCGTGACTTTGAAACCAGGACAGAATTTGGTTGAAATTTGCTGACAACAAATGAGTAGTGTTAACTCTGTTAAAATCCTTTTCCAAATTAGCAGTAGCAGACCTTTACATGCAAGGTAAAGTATATTTCTACAAATCATTGCCGGGTTATGTCGAAACTAAACCTGCACTTATTGTACATTATTAACAAAATTAAAATGTAAAAAACAAAGAGAATAAAGCTCAATACAATCACTTTAATCATCCCAAGTTAGATGTTGTACTCTTGATTGCATCCAACAGTTTCAACAACAGACTTCACTTACTATCTATGTCCTCCAAGGCGCATCGGAAACTTGGATGTGAATTATCAGCTTTAACTGAAGGCCAAATCTATTTCAAACTCAAGTCAGTTTTTTGGAGACACCCATCCTGCAGAATACTGTTGTCAGCAAAGTTAATGAAAGCATTGCCATATGCCAATAATTCTTCTTATACAATCTGCTTTTCAACCAAATTATGTAACCTGCAGCACCAAATGCAACTCTTATATCATCTTAGTAACTGAATCCTAATTTTCTGATTAGCAATAATCCATTTCCCTTTCTGCAAATTTTTTTTTTAATTGAAAACCAGCCCAGCATTTCCCACCAGACACAGGAAAGGAAAAAGGTTGTCTCAAATGGCAGATGCTCTTGGATCATTTCACATCATTAAAAAATGATAAACCTGAGAAAAATCATTTCAAATTGGCTCATTCTCTGATTTATGCTCATAACTATAAAAAAAAAAATGAAAGGAAATTAAAGTGAGTATTATATAAGTACTAGCCGTAATATCATACAAAAATTCCTCAAGTCCAAATTGGAGAATTCATGCCCAGTAATTGCAATAACATTAAAAGTTGGTACAATACACTTTGCAAATTTGACAACCTCAGAGGTTCCCTCCTAATATTTTAGAGCATAAGTGCTCATTTCCATCTTGTAAAATCAATTCTACAAATCTTGTTGCCGTGTGTATATCTGCTGCAAACCCTTTCTCATCAACCATTTCATGAATAAGTTTCACTGCCCTTGAGATGTCATTCTTCCGCAAAAGCCCACGATTATAAGAGATGCTATTTGGTGGACAACCATCCTCTCCCATCTTCATAAACATCTCATATGCTTCGTCAAGCAGTCCTTCCCTGCAAAGTCCCTTGACCATAATGTTATATGTACAAACATTGGGCTTCAACTTATTGTGAAAGATGTAAGAAAATATTTTCCTAGCAACTCCTAATCTTCCTGCTTCAATCATCCCGTCAATTAGGATAGTATAATGGAAGATATCAGGTTCCAACCCACTCTTATTCATTGCTCCAAACAGTTTCAATGCCTCTTCGATTTTACTGTGTTTGCATAAGCCATCCAACATAATTGAATATGTCATGAGATCTGGAACTTGTCCAAAAGAACACATCTTCTCGAAAAGTTCTTCTGCATCAGAAAGTCTACCCAGTCGACACATGCCTTGTATGAGAGTGCTGTATGTGACGGTGTCAGGGAAGAGGCCTTTCCGAGATATTTCATTAAAGAGTTTCATTGCTTCACCTAACCTTTTAGTTTTACAGTATCCATTGATCATGATGTTGTAGCTGATTATACTTGGTGGACACCCCTTACTCTAACAGGCTTCTTACTCAAAGATTTGGAGTGGGTAGCAATGGTATTAAAAGAGCATGAACAATAAACAGGTAAGAAGGTACGGGAAATGAAAGCAAGAGAGTTAGAATAGTTGAGCTTACCCATTTATGTCTTTGATGTGAGAAATGGAGGTTGAGCAGAAGAAGAATTTGTAGCTGAAACGAAACAAAGAAACAATTGCAGAAGAGCAGGAGAATCTGGTTAAGCTTCTGCTTTGGAGTTATCCCAAATCCCAAATAGGTTACAATGGGCTTAATTTCTATTCTCTTCAGAGTTCAGCCCAATCCAATGACAAGTCTCAGCCTAATAAGTTTCTTCGGTCCTTCCAATTTTAGTTTAATACTTTTTTAATTATATTTTCTTTTCTTAATTTCCTTAAAGATTTACCAAGTTGAATTAATATCATTGTACAGATTTAGGTCTTCAACGAGTAAATCTGATACTTCAATAAACAAGAAATAAAGAGTGACATTTTGAAGACTATCGTAATCATGGTCGTCTTCTGATCTTTAAGAACTTATTAATTAACTTTGTGGTATCATGCATTAATTTAAGGGTATATTTATGAACAAAAAAAATAAAATTTAAGGGTATATTGAGTTGTAGGTTCCAGGGTAGAATATTGAATTCCAATTCTTTATGTAATCTTTTCAATATTTTCTGTCTTTTGGGGTCTAAAATTCTTACAATTAAAGTTAATATATAGTTTGGGCTAATTGCTCAATTAAGGGCACAACGTTTCTGAGTCGGCTTAATTTGGGGTACAACGTTTCAATTTGGTCTATTTGGATCAAAACGTTTTCAATTCGCGTCAATTTGGGGTAGACCGTCTATTTGGACGGCGCGTTTATTGCACGCGTATAGGGGGCGCGTGAATTCATATAAGGCGACACGTGGCAGTAAAAATTTGAAAAAAAATTTAATTTATTTAAAATTAATTTAATTTAACCAGAAAAGAAAAAGGAAAAAATAAAGAAATTTGCCTAAATCAAAACGCGGCGTTTTGATTCGGTTTATAAGTTTGGCTGTTAGGGTTTTTTCCTTATTTCTTCATTTTCCTTCTGTCGATAAAAAAAAATTATCTCTTCTTCTTTAGTTCCATCTTTTGATCTTCTGCAAATTTCTTGAAGCTGGACTGAAATCAATGAATTCCCAGCCGTGATTAAGCGCCAATTTGCCCAGTAATCTTGCGAATTTGTTCGAAAAGTCTGCGTGCAGGTTATTTTGCTTCCTTAGTCTTGTTAATTGGTTTTTTTTTGGATTTAGGGTAAAAATCGGTTTTCTGATATGGGTTTTGTTAAAAAGGTTTTATTATCATTAATTGGTATGAATTGTTTATGGGTATTTGTGATTTTTCGAGAAATTTAGTGTTTGTTTGTCAGTTTGATTGGGAATTAGGTTTTATGAGTTAAAATGATAGGGAATTTGGGTTAAAATGTTTTGTTATGGGTTTTGGTAAAAAAGTGTTCTATTATCAGTTATTGCTATGAATTCTTTATGGGTATTTGCGATTTTTCGGGAAATTTAGTGTTTGTTCATCACTTTTTCCCACTGCCTTTCCTACTCATGAAACCTGATAGAATCAATACATTCAAAAGTAGTAAAACTATAACAAATGATGCAAATTTCATCCTAAATCACCCTCTATTTCTACTACTTATTACAGCTTCAGAAGCTTGATCCAACTGCAACCTTAATGCAGCCACTTCAGACTTCAATATGGAGTTCTCTTCTATAATTTCATCATTTATTTGCTCCACAACATTTCTCCTCAATTGATTGATTTCATCCTTCATCCGTCTTACATTATCAAGCAACATCCTTTCTCTCCCTCTAAGCTCCATGATAATTTCCTTCGATCTTTCAGTGAACCTTTCATCATGCCAGTCATAGAAACGACAATCTTTTTCCTGCAAAACCCACAAACCTTGAATAAAAATCAACATAACTCATTCCTATCCTACTGAATTAACATAAATCAATGTGTACTCACAGGGAAATAATGGCATCCATAAAATCTTCTTCCTGGATTCTCATTGGTCCAAGCACACCACCGTTGAGCCTTCAAATTACAATAACAATACACTGGATTGCTTTCATAATCCCTTTCAACAGGATAGCTTGAGGATATGGCCTTGTATGTTCTGACATCCAAATACTGATTCCGACTCCTACTTCTCACACTACCAAACATAAAACACCCAAAATAATCCAAAATTTTTTCATAAATCTTGTAAACAAATCCTACCCTACCCAACCGTAGAACTTGCAGAAGAACTCATCTTCTGCAGAAGAACTCATCAAGTCAAATCGAAAAACCCTAAACAATAATAATCGAATAATTGACTCATACCTCGAAGAACTTGCAGAAGAACTCATCTTCACCTTCTTCTGAAAAACCCTCGAATTTGATTCTTCAAAACTCAAATGCACAAAAACTCGTTGGAGGATACGATTTTTCAAAGCTTGGAGATGGATTTATACTGGGTAAAAGCCTAAATCACCCAAATCCTCCATTGTTATCATTGTCTGCTTCGATGGATTTTTTTCGCTGCGACTAACTACTATTCTCTATGTTTTAAAGCAATTTTAATTTGTTACTTTTTTTTCTTTTTTTTATTTATTTTCGTTTTCTTTTTTATTTTAAGTAATTAAAAATTACTTTTTTAATAATTAAAAAATATTTTTATTCACTTAACGGTTTCCGTTACAGCTAACGGCGCGTTACTTTCACTCTCGCAAAGATTTAGCCCAAATAGACGGTCTGCCCCAAATTAACGCGAATTGAAAACGTTTTGACCCAAATAGACCAAATTGAAACGTTGTACCCCAAATTAGGCCGACTCAGAAACGTTGTGCCCTTAATTGAGCAATTAGCCTTCCAAAATCCCAATCCAACCAATCTTGAATAAAGACCAAACCAGGCTGGACATGCTTGGTAATTATAGTTTGAATAAGACAGACAGTGGAAAATTTGTCTGTAAACTGTGAAACATGGGGTAAAAAACAAGCTAAGCGAGGCCAATTACTGCCGTATGAACCTAAGCATTATTATAAACAAAAGAAAATAAAGGAAATACAAATAAATGAAATGAGTATGATTTAGGCACTGCCAACTTTTACTGAGACAATTCTTTAGAATTGGTAAAACTATTGAAGCTGTGTACTAGCAAAGAGCTGTCAATGGAACATTCGAATGCCTAGCCATTTCAACGAAACAAAACAGAGTCAATTTTGAAGCAGCTTTGGAGATTAGCATCTTCAATATTTTTCAGTTTCATAATAGCTTTCTTCTGATGGAAGCTAAGGAAAAATTGTCCAAGGAGTTGGTAATAGTTGAAAAACTAGCTAAATATACCCACTCTTTTACCTTGTCCAAGTTAACTATTTCATTGCATCATATTGAATTTATATAGCTGATTTCTCAACTAACCCACAGCATCTATGTATAAGGTCTATGTTCATTGTGTGACAGACGTCTGAAAACGTATTTGTTGGAAATTAGAATTTAATCATTTAAACCATGGGGAGAAACAACAAATTGGTTCTATGGTGTAGTGGTTAGCACTCTGGACTTTGAATCCAGCGACCTGGGTTCGACTCCCGGTAGGACCTTTTCATTTTTTTTGCTTTATTAGTCAAACAGGCTTTCATTTCTTTCTCTCTTTTCGTTTTAGTCCTTTCTTAATTCTGATTTCTTAGTGAAAAAAGGCTCTTCTTTCTTCCTCTTTTCATTTTAATCCTTGCTTAAAAAATTTTTTTGAATACTAATTCTTGCTTAATTAGTGAAAAAGACTTTAGTTTAGCTCCCAATATATTGCTTAATTAGCCAAACAGATGAATAAGAAGAACAAGGCACATGTCTTCCGAATGCAAGTTAATTGAGGTGCTTGGTAGAGCTAATTATCATTATTATCTTCTAACATGGGTTAGGTCTAAGCTTTTGAAAATTATGAGATTGGCTTATGTTTCAAGAAAGAAAAATGGGGTAATGTTGGTTGCAGATACTTTGAACATACATATGTATAAAGCTGGGGCCCTGAATTGAATTGTTAAATCAAATCGATCCTTTTGTGTTCAACAATCATATATGCCATAAAATGCAAACAAGCCCCCTCAACAAGAAAATGGAAAGTTACAATATTGAATGCATTTCTCTTGATCTATATACTTTGTTGCAAACACATGATTAACCAATTAATTTTAAGATGAGATGAGAAAAAGACTAATTCAAATTGTTGTGCGATAGTTAATTTTAGGCCATATATATATATACATATATATTATATTATATTAT
This sequence comes from Corchorus olitorius, assembly GCA_001974825.2. Classification (NCBI taxonomy): domain Eukaryota; kingdom Viridiplantae; phylum Streptophyta; class Magnoliopsida; order Malvales; family Malvaceae; genus Corchorus; species Corchorus olitorius. The sequence goes on along the minus strand of AWUE01016267.1, from coordinate 30,235 downwards.
ATAATATATCTTCAATTATTGGTAACAAAGTTTCAAGTTTGTACTCCATTTATATATGTAAAAGGTATATTTTATGTCAGTTTAAGACATTAATGATGTACATTGACATGTTATATATGCGATTAATTTCTTTTTTTCGGCCAACGAAATTATTTGTTCTCTTCATTTTTTTAATAAACGAAATTATGTGATCTTAATAAAGCTATAATATTGTCAATTTCCGTTTGCATATTTAAGATAAGATTAATGTCACTTTCTTCTCTAAGATTAGACAATATACTAATAACTAATGCAAGAGAGGTGGTCTTGATTCATCCAATTTGTTTTTCTAATTTCTCCGTTCACACATTAGTGTAAAAGAAATAATTCAATAGGATTAATTTATTCTTTTTTATTGTTATTTTCCATCACACCAAATTTATATTTTGTTAGAGCAAAATTGGAGTTTGTTTTTATTGTATTAATTAATCAAGGATATATATATAATAATAGCATTAAACAAAAAAGATAAACATCTTCTTGAATTGTACACATATATAATTTAAGATAAGTTCAAGACGAAATGATTCGATCATCCTCGCATTCCCTACCAAAAGAAGAAAATAATTTTAGATAACTTTTTTTAGAAAAAAGCAAAAATGAAAAAATGGGAAAATGTTATAACGATCCAAATATATAAATTATCTGATTTTTATTTAGTATAAAATTAGTTTTTTGGTGCCAGCAATGATTTTGGTAGGGACAAAGGATGCTTCCCAATTCTCTCGAACCATAATTGAAATTAGCACTAGAATTAGCCATATATACCAAACTTAATTGGATTGTCATTTTCCATCATCCTCTCCATCAGGTCCATTCACCACCCATGTCTCTCATTTTCCCAATAACGAATTGCATCCCTACACAATATTCATTCTTTCCATACAAGCAACCCCATATATTTACACAAATAGAGTGCTTGGGTTACTATTTCTTTTATTTTCCCCCTATTATTCCATTTGATGATTTGGGGTCAAATTGAGAAATATTCATTCAATGGCTAAAAAAAAATCAACTATGTTAGATGAAATTTGGTTCCTTCATAAATATATATATAAAGAATAATTCAACTATATATTTAAAATTAATACAATAATATACAACAAGCAATCATAGGGAAAACCCTCCCAAACTCAATTATTTCATCCCCTACCTAAATATATATATCTCTACCCATGATAATATGATTTTTTTTTATTATAATACCCAAGATTGAAAAAATTGATTGTGATTAAAATCAAAAGACTATATATGACTTTGATTTTTCCCACAATTTGTAATAAATATCATATGAAAATTTTAATTTACAAAATCCCAATTTCGATACTTCACTTGCTGGCCTGGTCATTGGGGATGGAAGCAGCCCGTGACCTTCTCTTGCGTCGAGCAGCTCTAGTGATCTTGGCGACCTTGGCTTCCTTCCTATGGCTTCCACCATACCTCAATCTTCCACTCTCCTGAAACCTTTCCTTCTCAATTGGATCAATCACACATTCGGGAGGTGTTATGGGGTACCTTAATTTGTCATAACAATATGCATAGTACATGTAATGCTGCCTAAATTTGCGCATGGCGGCTCGCCGTATCGGCGTTATAATGGCATAGTCACGGCCATCGAGCCAGGCAGCATCGTCGGAGCAGGCAGTGGAATTAGGGAATTCCTGTATAGGGTCCATGGGGCAACCGTCGAGGACTAGCTCTTTGAATTCGGAAGAAAAAGGGGCATATCTATAATCAACTTTGTGTTTGCCACCATTTGTAGCCCAACTTGAGGCATCCCATATTGTGGCATATAAAGCCATTGGCTTTGATGGGTAGTCTCCACCCATTTCGTCAACTCTCACCACTTCCCTAATTGGAACTTCATCAATGTAAAAACTGCAAAAACACAATTCAAGAGGGAAAAAAAAAACGTTCTCTTGTTAGTCAAAAAGAAGTACAAATGAGTTTTAATTGATTTAATTTAAGCCTTATGAACAACTTTTTAATTATTATGAGTTTCATTTTAGTTTATTGAGAAGTAGAGAATAAGGATCCGTTAGGTAGAATTATGGCCTTTTTCTTTTTGGAGATTAAAGATTCTATGGGCATCTTTGTTTGGTAGCCTAACTTGCTAGTAGCATCCAAATCTTTTGATATACTATGGTTTTTAATATTTAAACTCCTAAACTGATATATAGATGAAATTTTGATTTTATTTTGATAATGAAGAGATTAAAAAAAGCATGGAATATTATGATTATTATGTGGGAAAAGATAATAGGAAGATAATAAGATAAGTCCAATGAGAAACAGTAAGATGATAAAGGGAATTTAGATTTTTCAAAAACATGAAATTAATCAAATTCCACAAAGGCAATGCATAAACCTTGAAATGTAATTAATTATGGAAAGCAGAATTTGAGAAGGAAGTTGAGAAGTCATTTTCCAAGTTGATGAATAAAGAGAAATTGACTGCAAATTACCTAAAACAAAATTCATTTGAATTGTTTCCAAAAATTTGATTTATGACAAAAAATCGCAAAACCAATAAAATTATGGGCAAAATTAACTAAATTGGCATATTCTCTCAAACAATTAGCCTAAAAAGCAGCCTCAAAAAATCAAAATTATCATTCTTTCTAGTGAATCAAAATCAACATAAATGCTTTTACGAAAATATTATCCCACACGCAAAGCCAACCTCCATCACCGGGTCCCCCCTCTTCCGGCCATCCATTCTCTTCCTTTCTCTTCTTTTTATTATTTTCCATTTTAATTATCATAAAGGTCAAAACATTCCACTAAACTATAAGGAAATGTATAACATATATAAATATGCAACCACAAAACATGTTTATAAGGTTGGAAGAAGTTTCCAAAATGGAAAAATTACATTGAGAAACAGAGAAAAATGAGGTGTTTGAGACAACTCACATGATGTTTTTGGCCGTCCAAAGAATGCTGTATCTATGGAATTCCTTAGATGGATCGAACCAAAGGTTATAGCGTTCCTCTCGGCCACGGTTCGTGCTGCCATTGCCATACATATTCGTCTGGAATTTCCATGGCTTCCCTTCAACATTTCCTAAGAACTCGAAGTCTAATTCATCATGGTTTTTCTGAAATACGTCAGCGTTTGATGTCTGCACATTGACCAAAATTTTAACAAAATAATAACCATCAGCTTTTCCTTTGAATTCCATTTCTTTGAAAAATGAAAAATCCATAGAAATGAAAAATACTTACATAAAAGGCGACGACTATTCCAGCCGTATAATCTGCAGGTAACTTGATTTTGGCACTGAAAAATCCATGCTGATACATGCTGGAAGAAATGAAACCCGCCCCTGGATTTGACCAAACCAATTGAATTTGATCATTAAAAAACCAAACCAAAAACGAAGTTTTTTGTTTGCATGGTAATGATAATTATATATATACAACTCCATATATTATATAAAAACGTTACCAGTATAAACGTTAAGAAGGAGACGGACGCTACGGTCATCGGGGGAACGAACGAGATTGCCATCGCCGAAGAGATGGCTGTAACCTTCTTCGAAAGAGAGGGTGGAGATATTGAAATCAGCGGCGGCGAAAGAGAAGAAGAAGAAGAAGAAACAGACGAAGAAGAAGAAGGGTGTTAACGTCTCTGTAAGAGAGCAACGTAAACGACCCATTAATTCTTTAAAACAGAGTATTTTAGTATTTTTTTTTTTCTTTTCTTTTCTTATTGGGTTTCCTGTTTTATTTCCCTTGACTTTTTTGGGTTTTTTTTTCTCTCTCTATTTCATGATTTCATCCAACCATTTGCTTTCTGTGTACGTCTGTATATTTATAGCACACCAGAGGAGAAAACATAGGGAGTTTCTGGATTTTGAGAACGGTCTAATTGGCTGCTGCTAGCTATATTATGCTTTTTTGAATTCTTTGTGCTGACTATAATGCCCTCCATTCATTTATTTAATTAATTATATGCTTTAGCTAATTGGTGGCAATTTGATAGCAAATCACACTTTGCACAGTGAGCACTCAAAGGGATTCTTCCATTAATTATATGTGGGATGTTTCCACTTTCCATATTCTTTACTTAAAGAATATTTATTGTAATTAGTTGCTATTGGTGAATTATTTTTGAAGCTGTGTTTGAGTCATTTAATTATTTAGAATTTTTTTTTGTAATTATTTTATAATTGTATAAGATTGGATAATAATAAAAATGTAGTATATAGGAAGGAAGAGGTGCTGCTAGCTATTTTTTGGTTCAGTATTTTTTTGGTAAAATATTTTTTGTTCAGTTGCTAACTGAGGAAGAAGTGAATTTCTTCTAATGAAAGTCAAGAGAAAAGTGACAACTAAGATGATGTGGGAAAGGGAATATAAGGCCATATTGGGCATTATTTTATATACCTAAGTGTTCTTATCTTAGTATATTTTTCTAATATTAGTTATGCCATGCAAATAAACAAATGATTCATCATGCAACAAAAGAAAATGCAGCAATATTAAGCAGTAGTTTACACTAAATATTACAATATATCTTATCTGTTAATTCAATTTCCAGCATTATGCACACCACTAGTCCTACATGACTGCTGGCCTAAACCCTTTCTTTTTCCTTTTAATCTATGTCTAGAATTAGAAACAAACAACTGTGCTCTATTCAACAAGTTGTGTCAAGAATAAGGGGATATCCCTTGTTTGTAATCTGATTAAATATTCCATATTCACTGCTTAAAACAAATTAATAATAATTAATTAGTGAAAGGGTTATCTTGAATATATAATAATCTCTAATTTTTTATATTTTAAAACACTCAATTATTTAGGTGCTTGTATTTATCTTCCTAACTAAACAATACTTATCACACAAAATGTTAATGAAACCTTAATTTCTATTCAAATACTCGGTTGTTATAAAGTTTATCAAGGATGATCTCGTAGGCAAATCACCTTTACCAATAGTTATAGCCAACCCTATAGCGTGCATATATAGACAAATTGTTTGGCAAGACGTTGCAATCCTTCTTAATTAGAATTAATCTACACCTAAAGCTTCATCAATCCGTGAATTGGTCCAATTAATATCCGTGATCAAAACAACCATATATATAATTATTTGAAATTTCTATACTTCACATTAACTAAATAGAAAAAGAAGTCAAGGCAATGACCTCATTTTTTGGGGTATGATTAGGGGCTCTCAATAATTAAATACTCGAAAAGGATCTTCCTAATTTATATAATTTAATTGATTATAATAAGCCTAAGTTATAGGTTAGGCCATTTGAGAATGATAGTAACTTGCCTTATGTTAGGAAGTTGACCAACCAAAATACCTATTGATTACCTAAAGATTAAAATAACAATAATAATTCACATTACTCCCTTTTTTTATGCATATAAAATTCAAAATTGGGTGTTGAACTTTGATTGTTTTTTTTAATATAATAAATCAAAGGGATTAAAAAAAGGAAAGAAATGGAGTAGAATTTAAAGAGGTTTTGGTAAAACAACTGGCATTTGGTGGGTATAACTGTCCATTTAAAATTAATAGTTTAGCTTTTTTTTTTTTTTTTGGCGATACAAATTAGACAGTTGAATTCTTGTAAACTGTAATTTTCAGTGGTATTAAGGGGCTTTCATGGAAAGCAAGGATTTTTTCTTACAACGGCTCATAAGGTAAGGAAGAAATCTTCCCCCATTTTAAGACCGTGTCCGAGACAAACGGCGGCTTTCTCTTCGCCACGCTGTCGTTTTATGATCTTCCTTTCCTTTTCTAACATGAATCAAACTTGGGTTAGTAAAAGAGATTATTGTACTTTAAAGTTTCAAATCCTAGGATTTTAATTCCCATGTCTCAAACATTGTTTGTCCCCAAGGGAGTTCGAATGGAATCTAATGTACTTGTTTGTTTTTACCTTAAAAAGGCACACGTGCAATTCAATTCACATGATTTGTTAGGAATTTTAGGATTTTGAAGATAACACAAGAAGTTTAAAAGGGAAAACGGGTTTTACCTTTCATCAATTCATATAAAGAAGTCGCCAAAATGTTTATGTGATTATGAGCTTTTTCTTGTAAGGTCAAAGGTACAGCTCTTAACGAAGAGTAACCTGCAAGTAAAGCTTCAGTTGACAACCATTTTCAGTTGCAATTTGCATCATTTTTAGGGCACTTTTTCCATGAATATAGGATATGGGCAAATGGGGTTCTTCTGTATTCATTCATTAAACATGAAAATTATTCATTCTTATTCTTATTATTATTATTGAGTTATTATATCAATTGGTCAAATTCAGTATGAGTCCTGCCCATGTGAACCATCGAAGCCATTCATAATTCTTTTGGCTTTCCATTATATATGTTGATCAACATGAAATTTGTTTATTTGAGCCAACCTTGTGAATAATTCCAGCAATTTTCAACCATCAACTTCCACACATTTTTCAATCAGTTTTGGTGTTAGGCTTTGGGCCAAACCGGGTTATCTTGTGATCTTTTAATTGAAAACTATAATTCAATCAGAAAGAAACTTTACATGAATTCAATAATTATGGGATTCCAACAGCACTACAGAAAAGAGGTTCACCTCTACCTTACAACTTTATACTTCATGAGTTTCCGCTCTTTGGACCATCAAATGTGAGTGGCAAGAGCATAACATTTAGTACTTAAAAACTTTCAGAATCATCAAGACAGCTCTGCGAATAAAGTCAAAATACCATCTCTTATATATAGTATTAACATTTTGATCTTGTTCCTCGGCATTGTTTACTTTTTTCCAACTTAGTCAACTTGGGAGACGCCTCTTATGTCCAGCCCTTTTATGTTACAGGGTACTCTGCCCTCAAAACCTGCATTTTAATAACAACTTTTTGACCATTCACTAGAAATTGCGAGCATTGATGCTTAGATAACCAACACAGAAGATGCCAGTTAGCTCTTAAGGAAATGATATTTCGATTCAACGTAACTCTCGGCATCCCATAAGAATGAACCAAATGCAACTGCTTCCAGGACTAACATAGTCAAACCAGCGAAAGTGATAGAAACGACTTCATCACTCGATGTATCAAGCGAACCATCATCAAGAACTTGAATGTCAGGCCTCCCAAATAGTGCTTGTGTCTGCTTTTCAATCAAAGAAACAGCCTCCTTGGATCTTATGGTTGCGTATCTCTGAAGTGTCTCAGAATCCAAATACATAACATAGGATCTAAGTCTATATGATTTACCTTCAGCAGTATCCATGTAGCCTCCTCCATCACTCTCATTGTCATCATCAGGTGGGATGCTAATCAAAGAATCTGGGTCCCACAGCTGCTTCCCAGGATTCGGAAACTCAAATCTTGCCTGGTCCTTAGTGAAATCCTCGGGAAGGGTTTTCATTGTTCTCTCAAGTTGAAACCTTTGATCAACTCTTCTAAGGAAATATCCATACATTATAGAAGCAGCATAGAGCTTCCCAAGTTTGATCTTGCTAATCTGAACAATGGTACTGAGGGGACCCACCACTCGATCTCCAAGTACAAGGGATAAGTGGCTTTCTATCATCTCAAATGCTTCGGGAGAATGCACTCTTTCCAATTTCTCTTCCTGGTTTGGCCAAAAGTCCACTCGTCCCGTAGGATCTGAAGTAGGCATTATCTTAGGAATCATTGAAATCTCATTGTCAACAAATTTCTGTACGATTAAGCAGTATAGTATTTCCTCCAATGTTCTTCGTCTCTCCTTTTCTTTAACTTCAGCTATTCTCCTACAATTTAATTTGTTCAGTTCTATCAGTAACTTTGTAATAGACTAATAGAAAACAAACAATATGGTAAGCAATAGTTGTAAAGATAAAATCAACCACCTAAAATTTAAGAAATAATTTAGCATAACTTGTTCTCTGCTAAATGCTTATCCTTTAGTCTAACTCGGACATGGGTGCACACATTATGGTATTTCTTAGCTGAAACATCTGCACTATAAAAGGGAACTAGCAAGGAACTAGATGAAACTCACTTGTACAAGAGATCTTGAGATCCCGCAGCTTCGTCTTTCTGGTCATCTTTATCACTCTGAAGGTTCTCCAGCTGTTGATCAATGGCCGCGGGCAGTAAATGTGGATGAGTTTTCAATATTTGTGACAAAAGCTGGCCAACTGGAGATTCTAATTCTACAGGAGCAATTGGTGACAAATTATCACCGGACTCCCCTGAGGCCCTCATAGTTAAGCATCTTGCTCGGTACTTATCTGGTGCCATTCCTAGCCTTGGAAAACAAAATGAAGAACATCTCTAGAAAAGAAAAGATTCTGTGAGAACTAAGAAGACAGGTCTATATCTTGGCCTCAGCTCCAAGCCTTCATTAAAGGCCACATAAATTGAGGCTTTTCAAGAACATGGATGCAATACAAGTTAGTCTCTTGAAAATTGTTGCTTATACTCTATCAAGGAGTTTTAACATCCAAAAGTGCATGAAGAAGAGACTATAGACTTAATGAGATTGCTTATATGTACTCAATATTTCCCAAACAGAAGGCATAAAGTCACTAACAAAGCACCTCCTTAATAGCAAAGAATAATTGAACATCCAGATACTATCTCAACTTGAGTCAGATTATATAATCTATTTGACCTATCTGTTCTTATAACTAATCAGCAAAAAGCAAAGTGCTACCATGTTTTTCCATATCTATCTCTTCATTTAAAGACTAAAGTCACCACCTTTTTTATAACCTGCATGAAGTTATCATAGCAGCAATCAAAATAAAAAAGCAAGCAGCTGTGAGTGGGCTGCCTGCATCCAATGGCAAGAGAAAATTCCAAAAGCTTACAAATAACTAGAATTTGCAACTATTGAAGTAACCCTAATAATTTAAGAAAGACGAAAACATAAAGAAACTACAAAATTCATTAGCAATTTTGTATCCACTATCTAAAACATACCAACTTTCATGTTCTATAATCTCTATGCCACAAAGAATAACAAATCCAAGGGAACAAACAGAACCAGACAAATACAATTCCAAATAAACCCAGTTAGTCAAAATTAAGAACTTTGTCCTGAATTCTAAAATGAAAAGAGTAATAAAATAAGAAAGCTATTATCTTTAGAGAATATGAAGCAAGAGCAAGATAGATAAGCATATGTAAAAACATAAAATAAGAGGAAAAGTGGCATACTCTGAAGAGAGGAGAAGAAGGGAAGAAATGGTTGGAATGGAAATGTCTGAAAGTGCGGGTTCCAGCTGAAGGGACTGCTACCAACACCTCGCTTGTTACTCCTGCTACCTGCATTTCTCTCTTTTCTTTTTTACTTAATTTTCCTTTTCAACAACCCAAAACCGCAAAGAGTAAAGAAGGGAAGGAAGGGAATTTCCTGATAATGGAGAAAATATAAGATGGAGTGTTGTGGTTGTTGAAGCTTTGTTTCCTTTTGTGGACTTCTATTTGCATTTTCCTTTTTACTTCTTCCTTATATATTTTTTGTGAATCAATATTTATTTTTAGAAAATAAAACTTCAGGTTTCATTTCAGGTCTATAAATATTTTACAAAATATTTTGATTTTTAAAAATTGGAAATTAAAATTTAAAACCATATACTCTATAATATTTCACAAAATATTTTGATTTTGGACTTAATATAGAACAGGCCGAATTCTATAGTCCAACACTAATTGATTGTAATGGGCTTTGGTAAAGGTAAGCCTAAAAGTAAAACAGTGCCCAAAAATATCGAACACGAAAGGGAAAACAAAAGGTAGTTTCCCTGTGTGAAGTGTGTATATACCTCTGGTCTCTCTCACTCTGTCTCTGTCTGTTAAACGTCGTCTTTGATCCGCCGCTGCCGCCGCCGTATTGGAGGAGGAGATAAACGGAGGTAAAGTCACATCTTTTACTTGTCCGTTACTGTGTTTTAAAGTCTATAAAAATTCCTAGTTGTCATTTTTACTTGCAAATTTTGATTCTTTCCTGTGTTTTTCAATCTGGGTTTAGCTTGGATTCCCATTTGTCAAGAATTTTAATGCTGTTATTATAACGATTTGTTAAATAAATTTGAAAAATTGTTAGCTCTAATTGTATTCATTCCTCAGCTGCCATTCAAAGCACCAATTCTAAGAAAACCAAAGTTAAGACAGAAGAATAGATGGCGTTAAGGCGTGCCCTTGGGTGGTCGGACGGTGAGTTGATGAGATCAGATGCAAAGCCATGTTCCAGATTAATGAGACAGACGGCTGGCATTTTCACTGTCGGCGGAGCTTTGGGATTTTGGGTTCTTTGCAGATTGCATTATGGTCTCTTCTGCTCTTTTCAATTGTGCTATAGCTTTGTTTCCTGGTTCCGAATTCCGATGGTTAACTTACAAAATTCATGGCTCATTTTTTTTGGCAGGGCCCAGAATTACTGTTCCAAGAAGTCTGCGGTGGGTAGCTTGCGGAGCTGTGTCCGTGAGCTCGACATCAGCTCTGTTGGTTCGCCTGTTCAGTCCTGAATGTGAACCCCAAAATATAGCTGCTTATGACAAGGGAAAGTAGCCATGCCTTTCATTTCATTTTCATTGCACGGTGGCTTTGGAATCTTTACCATGCCTATTTGTTTATTACAAGTTTCCATGGAGAAGAAACTTTGTTGTAATGGTTGCTTTTATCAATGGCCATATTTGTACCTTGTAAACCATGTTCAAGTTATATGATAATGGGGTTCTCACTAATTGGATCCTAATCTCAGAAATAAAGATCTGTTAAAGTTAATGTTCTTGTTGTAAGATATAGACATAACTTATTTGATTCAACCACTCTTTTGTGGAATTTAGAACAAAAATGATTCATTGTAAGAGAAAGCAAATTCAGATTATTGAATTTTTATATATCACCAATCACCATATAACTGATATAAGAGAAGGCACAAGAATCCATACACTTGCCGGGAACAAATGAGGTAAAACCGAAGTAGTCACAACAGCCATCCCATCCATAAAAATGAATCGGAGTTGATTACTTCTCTCAGTTAAACATTCATCAATCATATTTAACATAAACAAGCTTGAAAAGTTAAAAAAAAAAATAACCTGTGCATACATCCCTTCTCTCAACACAGATAGGGATCACATAACATCAGTCTACAAACCATCCTAAGGCTTTGATTGTAAAGATAAAGCCAAATCAAGGGTGATGGATTATAAGGGAACCTAAAAACTATCAAGGTCAGCTTTGATAAAATTTAAACATGCTATTCAGAATAAAAACTTTCTGTAAGCTAATTTGGTTAGGTTATGCTCCTGGAAAGAGGCATGAAACAGGGTTTTATGAATCCTAGTGACTACCCTGCACAAGCTCTTTTTGTCCATCATTATTTGTATGTTGGTCATTCCTACCCGACTTCAGTTCCTCATGCGCAGGAATTTCCCCTAGCCTCTCCTGCAATAAAAGTAAGGTACATAAGAGAGCTATACTGGGAACAGATGTGCAGTTCTAAGAGCAGCATACTATGTTTATGCAAAAAGACCAAGAGTAGTTACCTTGAGAGAGGTATTCTCTGCAAGAAGCTGCTCATACTCGCTCTTGATGCGACTCACTTCTGACCTGAGACTGGCATTCTCTTCTTTTAAAGCTTCAGCACGCTGGGCAAGCTCATCACATTCCGCCTGATTGAATAACAAGAGTTTACACGATTTATGTGGCCTTTTATCAGAAAACAACCTATACAGGATTTACAGTGCCTGAAGGGTACTTTCTTACCTGTTTACGCAACCTGGATCTGCGAGCAGACTCTCTATTTGATTGCTTCCTTCGCTGTCTTTTAAGTTCCCTTTCATCCTAAAACCATAATAATAGAAATAAAGCAAGTTACATACAAGATAACAGAAAATGCAACGCAAAGAAAACAATTTTACAACATCAGCAACGAAAGAGCATGTCACAGTTGATTAGAGGAGAAAACCTTGAACATATAAGTAAATTTAGTTGAAACTTAACAATTCACTGATGAAGATATAGCATCACAGCCAAGACTGAAGATATTGACTCCAAGGCAATCTCAAATGTTTTTATTGTTTAGAGAGAGTGAGTACCTGTAACCAAAGCTGCGACTGCACACTGTCCCGTGATGCAGGAGTTACTATTCCTCCTGCAACTGGAGTTGAAGGGACCTTCCCACGCATTGCAGGGATAGTAGATGAAGCTGGAGCACCCCAGTAGTCCATCCCAATATGTAAGTTTGTTGTAGGGCCAGGAACAGCTGTGGCAGCCCCGGCAGTTGATATAGGTACAACAGGCATCGCAGCATTCACGAGTGCGCGAGCATTTGGCCCTCCATTCTGAGAACCATGTGCTGAGCTTCCGTTCTGAGATGCTTCACCTGTAACAGGACATTATAGACATTCCTCAGCAACAGAAAAGGCAATAACATAGTGCAAAAAGATTATGTTATGACATTATCACTGTCCAACCTTCACCAGAATCTTGCCTTCCTCCAGACTTCAATTGTGAATCCTATAAAGAAGGGACAAAATAAGATTTCACAATATAAACTTGACCTGAAAAAGCTAAAGGGGCAACATATATGGATTCCTGAGTTTGAATAAAAATGAAGCATGAAAAGTTTTTAATCTTTAGAAGAGTTTGAAGAGAAGCTGCAACATATAGAGAGTTTTATATGAGATGTTCGTACAATACAGCATTTGCATCTCTCCAAAACCCAACTCCATGAAATCGATATTAAAGACATAAAATGGCTGATTGAACTTTGTTCCCCATTTGACTAGGGTCAATAGACAACTAATCTAAGTTGGCATTGAAAAATTCAACTATAATAAGAGGAAAAGTCAAAAAGGCTGCACTCACGCTCTGGGAATTTGCATCACTGCCTTCACTTGTACCTTCACTTCCACTCTCAGCACTACATGTACAGAATTATTCTAAAGTCAGCTAAATTAGCAAGAAATATTATCTTGATAGCAACCACAAGCAAATTGTATATACCCGGATAAACTGATGCATTTAAAAATGGCATATAGACCTGACTCCTTGTAACAAACAATAGCAAAAAGTACAAACCAAAACTATACAATAACTGCAAAGATCAATTCTTTCCTACAATACCTTTTAGAATAAACTCCATTAGCAGAAGCTCCTGATGTTTTACCAGGATTATTGTTCTTTCCAGTAATCATATTCAAACTGCCTAAACTGCCTTTTGATCTTTTAATTGGCAATTTTTCCTTCACCTCAGAAGGCTTACCATCTGTTTCAATGCCTCCAGGAGTATTTCCCTGCATAAAATCTCAAGAGTCAGTCCTTTGGAAGCATAGAAATAAAAACTGTCTTTTGGAAAAACAAATCACTAAGAGAGAGTGTGATTAAGTGCTCACAGAAGCCTCGACAATGCCATTTGGAGAAGGCATAGCAAAAGGACTAAACGGGTAAGATCCCTGTCCAAGATTAGACCATTTCATAAACATACTCTGAATATCAAGCTATTCAGGCATTTAGAACAAAAATTAAGAATGTGGAAAATACATACTGGGGGCATGGAAGGATGCGCGTATATTCCACCATGAGGATACATGGCAACATAAGGATGTGGTGGGGTACCATAGGGAGGCATAATATGCTGCAGCAAGGGAAGAATTAAGTTAAGGTCTCATGACCACCAATATAATCACTAAATCTAAGTAGTTTATCAGGACAACACATTTTTTGAGGTCCGACAAATACATTCCAAAAGGTTTAACAATCATAAAAAACCACCCTAGAATAACAATGCAAAACTATAAATACCTGAACCCCCCACATATATGGAGGAGCTTGGGGACTTGACGCCAAGAATCCATGTGGAGGAATGGGCGAATATGCCTGTTAGTATACAACAATCAACATATTATAATTCAAATTCCACGTGACTACTACAAAGTATAGAAACTACAGAAATTTATCTCACGAACCTGGAATCCTGACCAGTCAGCATTTACTGTTCCCGAGTTTGTGGTTGAAGATTGCTCCTGAGTAATGAAAAAGCATTGAAGGAATGGGTAAAATAAATTTCAAAACCAACATAAATTGTAGAATTTCAAATCATAACATAATAGTAGACCTGCGTAGTAGCAGCAGGAGGTGTCTTTGGCTCCTTTTCTTTTGCAGCTTTATCCATCTCACTGCTGCCCATTCTCCAAACTCCACAAACCAACTTCTAAGAGCCCCTCAAACCATCCTACAATAATAAAACCTTACTTCCATCAACAATATGAACTTTTCCCCCAACTATATCTATATTCCTTCAAAACAACCCTTTATCTAACCTTCTACTATTTTAAGCAAAAAAGAAAAAAAAATGACAAGGTATATCAACAAAACAAAAACCATAGCTTAGCATTAGAAAAAGCCCTTAAAATACATATACTGCTAGCATTATCCGCCATTAAATTTTTTCCCCATTACATCATAAACAATAAAAAAACCATTAAAATTCCATTTAACTCTCTTTCTGCTATATTTTCTCGGTTACCAAGCAATTAAAATTAACAGGAAGAGGTAACATGCATCCAGAGAAAGAAAAACAGGAAAGAAAACTACAATACAAAATTACTATGATAACAATCAAGGCATGCAAATGATGCTGTTGACTAATTTACAGAATCAATAAACAAAAAAAAGGTAAATAAATTTAAATATTCAATTACCGCTCAAAAACGAACCAAATTTAAAGGGAACCCAAGTCTGATCCACTAAATAGAAGCAAAATTAGAGGAGCTTTGGAGCTTGAAATTCAGTGAGAGTTGCTTAATTTGATGGGTGGGAGAAGGGCACAGATGTCAGTTTGGGGAAAAGATTAGGGCACGATTGGGAAAGAATTAAATTATTATCATTCGCTCGGGTTTCTCACTCTCTCCTTTTTTCCCCTTATTTTTCCAGATAGGAAATTGTAAAAAGATCAGGTGTTTGATTTTAGGGTTTGTTAATTGTATTTTGAGGGAGGAAAGAGGGGAGGGTTCACGGAGAAGATTCTGTGACTCGTCGTACGGTAGTCGAGTTCTCCTTTCTAATTTTCGTGACCTGCTGAAATCCCCATTTTGTCCTTTTAACCGGTTACTGTTTTATAGATTTTGACGTGGTTGAAATAATATTTGATCGGCGATTTTTTTTTCTGTAAAAAAACTAAAAATGAGAAGTACAAAAAAAAAAAGCAAAATAGCACTACTTTTTTTTTGGCAGTAAGAAAGAGACAAAATAGCACTACTTATAAATTACTTGGATTAAAAAAAAGCTTATAGTACTTTAAATTACTATAAATTACATTCCTAAAAAAATTTATTGAGTAATAAGAATTTAATTTAATCAGTAAAATGGTAACCTCCATTATTATTATAAATATAAGTTTTTCATAAACAAATATTTTGGTAACCATGTATGATATATATACTATATATTATTTTTAGTGGCTATGAAAATTATTTAAAGGCCAAATTGAGGATTAATATGGTGGTTCTTTTTGTTTTTTTTTTTAATCTTTTCCACTTTTCGGGTGACTAAAAAATCCATCGATGAATTTCCTCCCTTACTTTTCCTGCTGCCCTTTTTTGTAATTTACTATTTTTATATTTATGATTAAGTGTGTTTTAATTACATATTAATTGTGTGTGGATATTAGGATTTATCGGTTCAACTCCTTTGCTGGAATTCCAAAGGACTGGTGCTATAAATGTATCTTCAATAATGGTTGATTCATGGGTAAACTATTGACATTCCAGTTCTGTTTTCAAGTGTCTGGTTACATCATTTGACTCTTTCATGGGTAAACTATTAACATTCTAGTTGACTCTTTCATGGGTAAACTATTAACATTCTAGTTCTGTTTTCCTTTCGTCTTCATTTTTATTTGGGTAGGTTTCTTCTTCCCTAACATTTCTCTGAATTGGTTTCACATGGACTCTGTTCTGTGCGCCTTAGGATGACATAACCTAAAGTTGAGAACTTTTACTTCTCACTGCAACATTTTGAGGTAAATCTGGATTTATTTGGATTTATATTATAGTTAGTCAATGCTAAGTACAATGATTTTGTGATGCATTGTGTAAATTACGTATGTTCCTACAAATGCTCTCAACTAATTCAATTTTCCTACGACAACTATACATGCTCCTTGACTACAAAAAATTAGGCATTGCTTATGCAGAAGTCAAATTCTTTCACCTACCCGAGTTCATTATATCAACAAGTGCAATCAAGATTAAAAAATGACCGCATCGTACTATGCTTTTTAGATGATCAACATACATTTCAAGCAACAATTAATATTAACTTTATTTTGATGAATTATTTAGAGATGAAGGGGTAGAATATTAGATTTATTTTGATGAATTACCTAGTGATGGAGTAGAATTTTGATAATGTACTTTTAGAATGAATGAGATGTCATGTGTTTTGTTTTATATATGCGAATTATTTGTTTCGACGTATGAGTTTCTCCTAAGTGATTAACTTATGCAATATCTTCTTACTAATCGACTTAAACAACTACAAAAAATATAGCCCTAATAAAAAGATGACTGCAGCGCAAGCGCAGGCCGCCCTGCTTGTCTCCATTATTTTTATGACGAAATGGTTATTAGAAAATTTTTTTCTTGAATGATTATTATTAGGATATATTTTGTAATGTGTGTTTTTTTTTAATAGTTACATTGGACTCACAAATTTAGAATCGTTTAATGTCAAACTTTAAATGGAAAAATCCTCCCAATTTTTTTTTAATCTCCATTCATAATACTTGAATTCAAGATTTTTGCTTAAATTACAATGTCACTAAAAAGGTTCTCAACAACAAAATTCTCATTATAAACTTGTGATGAGTTTTGATGCCAAAAAAAAAATCTTGTGATAAGTTTTATTGCAAAAAAAAAAGAAAAAAAACTTGTGATAAGTTTACATGCCCCCTTTGGTTTCCTTGGGGCAAATAGTTGGGCAAGTTATTACATTGCATAAGATTTTGCTTTAAAACATGTGTGAACTTAGTTTGGGGTTTGATTTAGTTCTACTTTTTGTGTTGTTATGTGTTTGAACTTGATTAATGAAATTGACCAAAGAAATAACTTGACTGATTGATAATATAATACCACCAATTAAATCAGAATATTTATGTACCAAATCATAATTAAGTTGGATTAAAGATCAATCTTAATCTAATAATAATGTATGTTCAAAAAATATTAATTGGTTGGCAAATGCCACAAGGAAGTTGTATTAAGATTAATGTTGATGGGAGTTCCAGGGGCAACCCAGGTGATTCTGCAGCAGGAGGCATTCTTCGCAACAGCACGGGAGCTTGGTTATGCGGGTTTACCTTCAGGGTTGGTGTCTCCACAGTATTAGTAGCGGAATTATGGGCAATCTATCATGGTCTGCTGCTTGGTTGGAATAGAGGGTATCGTGAAGTTTTGCTGGAGTTTAACTCTCTTGTTGCTGTTAACAAAGTTAATTCACTACGCTCTACTAGAGGACCTCATAACCGATTACTTGTTGCCATACGTGAACTTATTGCTCGACCTTGGAAGTGCACTCTCAAACACATTTACCGTGAAGCCAATAGGTGTGCTGATTGGATGGCTACTCACTTTGATAATTATCCACTTGGTCTCCATGTCTTTGATGTTCCACCACAGGAACTTACATATCTACTAATACTTGGAGCTGATGCCTTACAAATAGTCTGACCTAGAGCCATTTAATCTTCTTGCTATGTAATGTTTATTAGTTTCCTTCCCTCACATATAAAAAAAAATATTAATCTAAAATAATGCAAAGTCTAGTCAAGTAGCATCTCCTGGCCTTATAATTAAGACTAGTAGACTACTCAAGCTAGTTTATTTATTTACGTAAATTTTAAGTTCAATTTTCCTTTTGGTGCAATTCATTAGGGCAAAATTCTTTGCAATATTGCATTTATTAGATTTTTGGGGCCAATTTCATTTTTATTTTTGGCACAAGTTGCTAATCAGTACATTTTCCAGATAAAAAAAATACTACTAATATACTAGGCTGTTAATGTTAGTACAAAACTCAAACTCAACCAAAAACACAAAAACAAAGAAGGCAAAAACCCTGGCGAAGTAGCCAAAAACCTAAAAAATCATCTCAGTTTTCGAGTTCCTTTCCCAGACAGTGGTTCCTTCCATCAATCTAAGGAATGGCGCTTGACCCAGACGCAGAGCAAGAAGCACAACGCCTGAAAGCACTCGCAGATTCCAAATACAAGAATTCAGACCTCAAATCAGCTTTGAAGCATGTGAAGAAAGCCCACCGTCTTTGTCCAGGCCTCGAAGGCATCTCGTCGATGCTCACTGCCTTTAAAATACTCCGGGCGGCCTCCAAAGTCAGCGGTGCTCCAGAATGGTATAAAATCCTCCAGGTAGAACCCTTTTCACACATAAATTCAATCAAGAAACAATATAGAAAACTAGCATTGATTTTGCACCCTGACAAGAACCCATATTTAGGATGTGAAGAAGCGTTTAAACTTGTGGGTGAAGGGTTTAGGATATTTTCAGATAGGATAAGGAGACAAGAATATGATATGAAGCTTCGGATTAGGATGCAGGAGGAACGGATTGATGGGCTGGAAGGGAATGGTGTAGTAGGTGAGACGTTTTGGACTGCTTGTTCCCGGTGTAGGTTGTTGCATAAGTTTGAAAGGAAGTATGTAGGGCATAATTTGGTCTGCCCAAGTTGTAAGAAGAGCTTTTTGGCTGTGGAGGTTGATGGAGAAAGTGGTGGCAATGAAAGTACAGAGGAGGAGGATGTATTGGCCACAATTAGAGGCAGTGAGAGGTTAAAGAGGAAGACTGGGTCGAGGGAGAAAACAGATACTTTGAAAAGTGTTGGATTGGAGGGTAAACAGGGTAGTGGTGAGAAAATTCGGAGTGTTGGGTTAAGGAGGAAAGTTAGTGGTGAGAATTTGAAGGAGAAAGAGGGTATTGCTGATGATAACTCTGGGAAGGCAGCAGATGGTGGTGAGTGGGGTGCGGGGAGATTGAGGAGTGGGGGTTTGAAGAGGAGGACAAGTACTGTTGGGGAGGTATTGGCAAGGTCAGTAGCTGGGAAGGTGGGAGATGAAGAGATGGAGGATAGATCAAAGTCGAAGAGGGACGTTGCAGACGAGACAATGACACTAGCAGAAATGCAGTTGGCAATGAAGCGAAAGGCGAATCAAGGAAGGGAAAAATTGAATCTGAAAGAAAAGGTGAAAGATACAGCTCAAAAGGAGATGGAAAGAGAGAGACAAGAGCCTCCAAAAAGTAGAGTTTCAAATGTTGAGAAACAGAATCCATCAGAGAAGAGTCAGGATTCTGAGATTGAGAGTCAAGGCCCTTCAAAATCGGCTGGAGATTTGGGGATTGTTACACGTTCGGCTAAGAAAAAGAGTGTAGATATGGAAGCCAAGACTAAAGAGGGTGGGAAGAAGAATCAGAATTCAGAGCTCACGAAACAAGGGACTTCTAGAAAAAAAGTGAAGTTGGACATGGAGAAGCACCACAGTTCAAAGAGTAGGAACATGGATATCATAGCTGTGGAGGATTCATGTTTCTATGATTTCGATAAAGACAGGTTGGAGAGGAATTTTAAGAAAGGGCAGGTGTGGGCTATTTACGATGATGATGATGGAATGCCTAGGCATTACGGTTTGATTGAAGAAGTATTTTCTGTAAATCCTTTTGAAGTGAAGATGAGTTGGTTGGAGTTTCAGAACAATGCGGATGACAGGTTGATTAGTTGGGACAAAATGGGATTTCATATATCTTGTGGGAGATTTAAGTCTGTCAGGAAGAGTTCCATTACCTCTGTAAGTATCTTCTCACACATGGTAGAATGTGAAAGGGCAGCAAAGGAATTTTATAGGATTTATCCGAAGAAGGGCTCTGTTTGGGCAATTTATAATGAACCTAAAACAGGTGCAGCAGGAAGAAACCATTCAGCAAAAGATGAACAGTCCTACTACATAGTTGTGTTTTTAACTACCTATAGTGAGATTCATGGATTGAGCATGGCATATCTTGAGAAGGTTGATGGATATAGGACAATATTTAAGAGACAGGAGATTGGATGTCAGGCTATTACATGGGTTGAAAAAGATGATATTCGGTTATTTTCACATCAGATTCCCGCACAGAAGCTTTCTGGTGATGATGTCCCTGATCATTTGAAAGATTGTTGGGAACTTGATCCTGCTTCACTTCCTCGCAACCTTCTTGCTATTGACCAGGAAAGATGATACTATGTATTTTAGAATCCTTATTAGCACACTGTATAGCTTTTTCTTAATCATGTAGGAGGGACCTTATCTGAATGCAAGTTAAAAAAACTCTGCAGATTTCTATGTAATATTCTAAGAGTAGCTGCAAATATCTCTCACCCTCTTGTTTTCTTAATTCGGCGATTCTAAGCCGCCATCCTTACCTTTGTTAACCATGCAGTTTTCTCTTGTCTACCATTTCATGTTTTTCATTAACCCTGTAGTTGCAGTCTTGCAATGCAGATATAGCTTTTGCCTCTTGCACTCATTAACATGTTGTCTTAGGTGCTTCCTGCCTGTTTAACATTACTTGATGAGTGTTTTACTTTGAGCCTGAGGCAACAATTAACAAGATGGTGTGTCTGTCTGGTTCATCTCCTCTGAAAATGGTTTGGTTTCCCAAGTTTCCAGCATATCAGTTCCTGTATGATTTCCATTTTGGATTCTTCTGATCTGACAAAAATGACCAAGTTTTAAGGCTTCTGATTTGTATTGATAAAAATTTGGTTTCGTTATGAAATGAAGTGTGATATTCGTATACTCTTGAAGTGTATGATTTTCTGCTGTGGGGTCAAACAATTTACTTAAGTTTTTTCCATGACTTGTTTAGCAGAACTCTAAAACTTGCCTGATCACTCTATAAATATACTAGGGTTCTTATATCTGAATCTACTGCTATACATCTTTTACTTACTAGTATCATGGCCAGAATCATGAAAAGAAATATGCTTTTGTTGCTATATGTTGGGATGCTTGTGTTTAGCATCTTCTCTAGTGCCGCGTTAGCTTATGGTAAAGGCAAAATCTTTGATATAACTCATAAAATCACCTCTGATTTGCCGACCTTTAACTCTGAGGATGGGATCGGCAAATTTTTTTGGCTTGTTTCCAGCATTAAAAATGGCTCCATGGCTAATGAATCCGAGTTTAAGTTGGGAACCCACACTGGGACTCACGTTGATGCTCCAGCTATTTCTATCAGAAATATTATGAGGAGGGTTTTGATGTTTCTACTCTCAGCCTGGAAGTGCTTAATGGTTATTCTGTAACTCTACCATGCCATTCAATTGCTTCTTAAGCATGGTGTGTTCATATTGTTTGGAAATTTGCTCATCTGGGTTTTCCAACGAGAAGCAAATTAACAATACTGTCTTAATTTCTGAGCTTGATATTGTGCAATTTCTTGTTACTGTCTCTCTTTAATCTCTTTGATGTACTAGTTCTAGTGATTTGATTGCTACGCTTTCATTTTCCCTTTCCCACTCTGTCTTTTCCCCCTGGTTAATCAGTTTGTTCATTCTTTGCCTGATGATGATTATGTGTTTTATTGTTTGTTAGGTCCTGCTCTGGTAGTTAATGTTCCAAGAGATAAGGACATTACTGGTAAGTAAGCTTGGTCCTGATAGACTTTCCCCCCTTTAATCTGTTTAGTTAATGTTCCATACACTTACTTTCCCCCTTTTTACTCTTAAAGATCATTCATTTTTCTGAGAATGTATGAAGCAGTAGTTGTCATGTCTAATAAGCTCAGTCTAAAGTAGTACTAGTAGTAACTGGTCTGGTGTTTCAAGAAAGGCAAATTAGGTTGCTCATCTGAATTTTACTTTAAAAATGAGAACTCCTCTGTTTTTCCCCTTTTCAAGAGGGGAAAGTCGGGACATTTATTATTCTTCATCTTTGATCTTTCTTAATTTTTATCGTGTTTCGTACAGCTGAAGTTATGAAGTCTTTGAAAATACCTAGGGGACTACATCGTGTGCTGTTCAAAACACTTTACACCGACAGGTATACATATAAATCTATTTATTTGTCTGCACTCTGCACTTACAAGTGCAAAAATCCTATAGTATGTCTGCACTTACATTTTTGAAGCATGACAATATGTATAATTACTGATTCAGTCTCTGCTTAGTATGTTTGTTTAACTTTTGTTAGTGTCCCCAAGTGGAACAAGAATCCACTATAGTAAAATAAATCCATGATTAGTAAAATATGTCAACTTTCATGTTCAGGGGGCTAATGCACAAAAAGGAGTTTGCTTCAGACTTCACAGGATTTAAAAAGGATGGGGCACAGTGGTTGGTTGATAACACAGACATCAAACTTGTTGGTGAGATTTTAGTTTTCCTTGTTAATGACCAGGACCTGCTTACCATAACATTATGTTCTAAATTAATGGGTAGAGCATCTCTATTCGTATGTGAAACCGGGGCTTCTATCTGTCCATAGACTCTGCACTTCAATCCTTGCTTAGTTGCTTGATGGGTTAGGAATTGTCAGTCTGATCATTATTTCATTTTTTGATCACTTCAATTCTTGGACACAATGTCTTTGTAACTGAGGGAGGAAAGCAATCTATGATTAGTTTCGCACTTTCGCTTTACCACTCTGCTAACCCTATCTTTTAAAGTAAACTTCATCTGATTCAATAGCACAAGTATAAATTATTGATTACCAATATCATGCAATCAGACTATAAGAGGAGTATAATAGTTCTTCTATAGAAAAGAATGGCATTTGTATGCTCTTATATTGGCAAAAATGTGTTGTTGTTCGAAACCATTTTTCTGTATGAATTGTTGGACTTGATTACCTATCTGTTGCTGCTTATGTTGATGCTGCCCCAACTCATCTTACATTTCTGAAAAATAGGGTAAGAGTCAAGAGCTTTTCTACTAAATCCGGAAGTGTGGAAATTTTACTTTGGTTTAAAGACAAATATTGGAATGCATTACTGAAATGCTCAAACTCTTCAGGACATTGTTCTTGTTGAAGGTCTAAACCTCAATGGCATCCAGCCGGGGAAGTATACTGTCCATTGCCTACCTCTGAGGATGGTTGGTGCATTCTCACTGCATAGCAACATTTCTCAAAGTATTATCATGCTATCAGACCAATTATTGCTCTGGTTAGGACTTGTTTCATAGCTATTAGTAGCAGTGACAATATCTTTAGGAGGTGAATTTTGTATGTTCAAGCACTCCTTTTTCTAGTGGTTTGCCTGTTTTATAGATTTGAAGAGAAATGCTCTTATAACTTTGGTTGTTTTTAATATGAGAAGTATGCTTATACATATATAAAAATTGTTGCAGGAGGCTAGGTTACTCTGGAGTCTTGAAAGGATGGTTCCAAGAATCAAATAAAACCCCTTGGGGATGAAGACGGAAGAAATTGCAGTCTTGAAACTATATATGTTTGTATCTTACTTGAAATAAAACAGACTCTAGTTAGATTGTTGTTGAGGAAATTTATTGAATAAGAACAAAGCTTTGATCTTCATGTTAATCCACTTGCAACTTGCAAGAATGAAAGACTACCTGTTTCTGTCACCAGAAAGGGGGAAAAAAGAATACTGGTTTCAGACTCTATAAATCCTTAAAATCCCATATTTTAAAGCAATGGATGACAGAAATCTGTATAACCACAGGTAAAGGAATGCATAATTTACCTTCCTTTAGAAGGTTTCCTGCATCTTCCTCTAAATTCTGATACTTTAGATAACAAGTAACCTTTTTTAATTTTTATGGACTTTGTTTCATCATATCATAGCAAATAGCAATGCCGAATCCAACCTACCCCAGACAAGACAAATATTGTTTATAAGTCAAACTTGTATGGATTTTTTTTTTTTATACACGTACTAGTTACAAACATTAATACTTCTCAGTACATGATTCATAACTAGAATTGGTCACTATTTCTAGTTGATTGTGATAATTTGTAGGACAAATACCAAAATATTTTCATCCTTAATTGGAAAAGCCGTATTTATAATGTGGTTTGTATATGGGCCGCTAACTCCTTTTAATATTGTTTTGGGCCATAACTTGCTTTGGGACTAGGGAGTTTTACAAACATTGGCATCCCTAATAAAAATAGGAAATTTATCCTATCCACCACCGTAAGTGGAGATTATCAGACTGTATGTGTGGGTCTAGAAGGGTGATAAGTATTCTCTTAGGGACTAGATTGAAATGTTAAAAATTTAATTGATTCTGGAACGGGGTATTTGTCAACATTTTAACCACGCTTATGAAATCTAAAAACTCCACTGACGATGTATCAAATAATAACTCATAAAACACATTTTATTACTTTTCATGATGAAAACATTTTCTATTAATATGGGCTACTCTGCAACAATTTTGATGCACATCAACCTTTAAATAGTCAAATAAGACCAATAAGAGTTGGATCAAATGGTAAACGGTTTATTGTAGCTTAAAAATGTTGGAGATTTGAGACCTTACGTACGTAGCTGACCCCGTTAATAGACGACCATAAACAGGTGCGCGATTGTATCAAAAAAATAAACAGGTGCGCGATACGGGTCAGATCCGGATTACTTAAAGCAAATATCTGAATAACAGATGGGGTAAAAAAAATCAAATAGGGCCTTACAGATTTGAGATTTACCGAGTGTAAAAGAATTATTTACTTTTTTTTTGAACAAAAAAATTTATTTACTTGACAAAAAAATTTATTTACCCTGGATCATGGAGTAGTTAAATTCTAAATAATAAAAAATTCGGAAATATAACAGAAGATCCGGCCCAATTTGAGTGGACCGACTTGGCGGCTCAAAGTGAAAAATTTTCATCCCCGCTCGTTATATAACTACGTCTTCGTTACATCTTCCTTTAAATCCTTTTGGCCATTCCTCCGTTTCTTCTTAAGTCTCCAGTCCCCACGAAAGATAAAAACTTTCAATTCTGCACGTTGATCGATCGCCATCGACATGGATTCGTAAGTGTTTTCTTTCTTTTCCGTTTTCAATTTAGGGTTCAACTTTTTATTGGAAATTTCCTGTTTATATACAAAAAATCTAGGGTTTTTATGTGGTAATTATTTCTTTTGGGTCTCTTTACAGCTATCGCGATGAGGAAGGAGAGCCGATTATGGACTATGATGACATTCAATCGGACCCCGGTTCACCGGAGCCACGCCAAGACCTTCTCGATGATGTGGAGGATGACGTGGACGATTGGGGCCAGCGGGACCGATCGCAGACGCCAGTTTATGATACCGATAAGGTTGGAAAGCCAAGAAAAAGGCTGGTAAAAAAAGGAGGCTCTCTTGGAAAGGAGAATTTTGATGCCCCTGAGTTGTTAGATGAGGATGATGAGCCCAATTTTGGAAGGGAAGAATCGGAGTCGGATGTCAAGAGGAGGAAGAAGAAGGAGAAGACGCACAAGGAGAAACAGTATGGGGGTGAAAGTGCTAAAGGAACTGTTAAAAAGTTAGGCAAGTCAGAGGAAGTAAATGAGATGTGGGAATGGGTTAATCCTGAGGTAATTTTTCTGCTGATTGGCTTATTGGTGGTTGTTTAATTGAATCTGGGATTCGATGAACTGTGGATTTTTTTTTTTAATTTTATATGTTCATCTTGAAAGGACATCAGGATAACTATTTTGTATGCTTTTATAGGAAAAAAAAGTGCTTGAACTGTTTTGTGTTCATGTGGTATAGAATCGCTCTCAAAATATCGGTTTTAGGGCATGTTCTACTAGTAGAAAGTGGCTTCTTATGGTTCCTTTGATTGGTAGTTTACAAATATCTGTTCTAATTATTTCAAGTCATGGATTTCCTCTATTCATTTATATATATAATTACTATAAGTAGTTTACAAAGATAATTTTGTTTTTATGATCAAATATCTGCACTGGAATAAACTAGATGTCAAAAGCTAACTGGGTTTTGTTTGACCATCTTCTCTACTCTGGATAGAACGATCAAGAGGGTGTTAGGACCATGGATGATGATGACTTCATAGATGACACTGGTGTGGACCCTGCAGACAGATACGGGAGTGACAACGAAGCAAGGTCGCCTAGCCATGCTCCTCAGGTGGTTCATCATCTTTTTATTGCTTTCATTTAGACTTCCGTACTTATGATTACAACTTGTTTGTTTAAAATAGGATTTGAAGAGTTTTTCCCCCTTTTTTCTCCTCTTTTCTCATAGCTTTTTGTTTCAATCTTATGATCTTATAGGCAGAGGAAGATGATGAAGATCCAGAGATAAAGGAGTTATTCAAAATGGGTAAAAAAAAGAAAAAGAACGAGAAAAGTCCAGCAGAAATTTCATTGCTGGTTGAGAATGTCATGGCTGAGCTTGAAGTAACTGCTGAAGAAGACGCAGAACTGAATAGACAAGGGAAGCCTGCGATTAATAAACTCAAGAAGTTGCCCCTTCTTACTGAGGTTCTCTCAAAGTAAGCTGCTTGCCAAGTTAATGTGCCTTGGTTGTTTATGTTTTGCGATGAAACATTCTTATTTTCTTTTGAATTGCCTTCTGTGTAGGAAACAGCTTCAATCAGAATTCTTGGATCATGGAGTTTTATCCTTGTTAAAGAATTGGCTTGAACCCCTTCCTGATGGAAGCTTACCGAATATAAACATTCGTGCGGCGATTTTGAAGATATTGACTGATGTATTAAAGTGGCCTTCTTTATGTTATACCATGTGTAATGGTCATTTCCCTACATTCCCGTATATGAAAAAGTGAGATGTTGCTTTTGTCATGCAGTTTCCAATTGATCTAGAGCAGCATGATAGAAGGGAGCAGCTGAAGAGGAGTGGTCTTGGAAAGGTTAAGAATCACCTTGTTGCGACAATCACATTCAGATTTGTGTTGGAATCATCTTGGAATTGGTTTTGACTTTTTCTCTTTTCAAAATTTATGCACAGGTCATTATGTTTCTATCAAAGTCTGATGAGGAAACCACTTCCAACAGAAAGCTTGCTAAAGATTTGGTTGATAAATGGGTAATGTTTTGGTTGAAGTTTCTGCTTTTTATATGCTAGAGTTCCCCCTATTGCTTTCTCTCTTTCTTTAGATCTTTATCGGCAATTTGTGGGGTTTCTGTTTTACATTTTATGCACAAGCATGTTGCCTATAGGAGTATAAGAGTATGATTCTACTTCTAGCGGTTTTGATTTGGTAATGACTTTGTTTTCTAGAAAATATTGTTTGTCAAGTTTTCAATTCTCAGGATGCCTTGAAAAGATTTTTCCATGTATATTCATGAATGACATTCTTTTCCATCCAGTTTTGTTAATTATTTCATATTATTGAATGAATGCAGAGTAGACCAATCTTTAATAAGAGCACAAGGTTTGAGGACATGAGAAATCTCGATGATGATAGGGTTCCCATGCGAAGGCCATCTGTGAAAAGGTACCCTTTGTAATCAGTTTTATCCGAAGTATGCCATCATGATTATTAATAAATATTATTGTTTGTGCCTACAATTTGCCCATTGATGTTTCTTCTTGATTTTCAAAAAAATTTTATAGACCTTTAAATAGAGCTGCAGCAATGGAATCCAGAGATGGTGATTTTGATTTGGATATTTCTAGGTAAGTTTTAACCACTGCATTTCATTTCTCCCGGCATTATTTTGGTTCATGTCATTATTCTGATTCTCAATGCTCTTAGCCTAACTGTTGGTTATAAAATCGCAGAGATCACAAGTCTAGTCGATCATCAGCAGGTCAACAAGCTTCCAGGTCAGAATCTTCTTCAAGGCATCATGCTTCCAGGCCAGAAGCAACGCCCATGGATTTTGTGATTCGTCCCCAGTCTAAGATTGATCCCGATGAAATTAGAGCTCGTGCCAAACAAGTTGTACAAGATCAGCGACGTCTAAAGGTTTGTTTTCACCTAACCTTATGCTGCTTTTGTCGTTCAAAAACAGGTTACTTGGTTATGAAACAGAAGGGAATGTTTATCAATATTGGTTCCTTTAGCTATCAGACTATCAACATTTAAATCTACTATCTTAGGGAGATACAGGATGATTTGGTTCCAAGAATTCTTACTTCTCTACATTCCCTTTTCTCTCTATATATATATTCTCTAAAAATCAAATGTTATCTTTCTCTTGGCAGATGAATAAGAAGCTGCAGCAGTTGAAAGCACCAAAAAAGAAGCAGTTGCAGGCTACTAAACTTAGTGTCGAGGGCCGTGGTATGCTTAAATACCTGTAATTTTATCGCACCCACCAATTGGTATCAAACAAGGATGCTCAATCGCATCTTTGCTGCCGTCAGAGGTCATATAAGCTTTCTCGTCTTTGGATAGAGATACCAAGATTGTATTATTGTGATTTCTAAACATAATTCCCAATGTATCAGACATCTAAAACCCTTTTACAGGCTCTCTTGTTTATTGCCCGCATAAGTTCATGTCATATTTTCTATTTTTCTTAAGAAATAAAGACACAAGTGCACAACTTTGCCTGCTTTAAACCCGTAATAAATAGTAAATCTTTAGTTTTTGCCCAACAAAGCCAAACTCCGTTTCATAGTCATAATGTATAATAAAACATTAGAAGCCAGCGATTCTTTAATTTCAGACAGTTTAACAAATGGAAACCAACTACTAGTATTTGCTAGTATTTGGTAATATTTTGGGTAATATGTAATGCCAATTAAAATACACATTAGACAAGAATCCCAGAAAAAGATTTTCATCTATCTTTAGTTGCAAGCAAAAGCATAGCCGGGCTCTTTTGTAATCCCTCGTCTCTCTGGAAACCCTAATCCTAATAGGGTTTGGATTTTGAAATCCTATATTATTATATATATCTGGTAGCAAGTGAGAAAGAAGAGATCGATATATGAGTTGGTGATTGATCGATGGCGGTGTATTCGGAATTGCCAGAAGATTTGGTGACTGAGATTCTATTGAGGTTGCCCGTCAAGTCTATCATTCGTTTCGAGTGTGTGGCAAAGAATTGGTACCATCTATTCAAAACCCCGTCTTTTGTTTCTCAGCATAATTGGCTTAGCAAAAAGATGGATAGGAAAAATACGATCCACAAGGTTATTATTCGTTATGGTGTTTCAAGGTATGATTACAAGCGTGCGGTGTGATCACAAGTATTATATGCTGCGTTTTGGTGAAGGTGGTAAAACCCTTTGTTTCTCATCAAAATCTGCATCGGCAAATACAAATGCCTCGTCACCTTGTTGGTAAGCCTGATTACAGCATGGCTATCGGGGACGGATTAATTTGTTTCGGTGGAGTCGATGGCATGACTCTATGGAATCCAGCCACAAACAAATTTAGAATTCTCCCTGATTATAATCCGTACATCCCATGGATTGGTGGATATAAGCTGCAGATGGATACCATTCAGTGTGGAATGGATGCGTCGTCCAATGATTACAAAGTGCTCGTAATTCGGATGTATGGTGGTCGTCCTAATAAGAAGGATCAGTATGCCATTTACAGGATGAGTAGTGATTCATGGAGAGTAATGAAAGAGGAAGAGGTTGAGTTGATATTTGATCAAGTATATTCCATTAGGTCGAGCAAGGGGAGTTTATGTGTAAATGGTGTGTTTTATTGGCAGGGCGACGCGGCTAAGCTGCTTGCATTTCACTTGGACACTGAAGTTTTTGAAATTATACCTGTTCGCGTCAAAAAATCTCTTTGGAATTCTTGGTGAAAGGGTACCGAGCGTGCCAATCAATTTTGTCAAAAAATTGATAAAAAGTGCGATGAAAATTAAAAGATCAATTTTGTCTTTAAAATTGAGAAAAAGATGCAAGTAAAAATAAAAGTTCAATTTTGTAGTAAAAATTGATAAAAAGTGCAGTGAAAAGTAAATGATTGCTTGGAGTGCAGCAAACATAAAAATAAACCAAATGAGTTGCGGATCCTGAATCAAAGTCACACAAACGTGTTTAAATCATTGATTCCAGATTCAGAAAACATAAAAAGGATTGTTGTAAAAAAGGATATTTTCTTGATTCATGAAAGGAAAAATAACAAGGTTTTGTTATTTGATTGCAAATGAAAAGTAAATACAAGAGATTTCTTGTAAGAATAAGATTGATAATAATAAAAATAAAATCAAGTGAAGAACTTGATGAACAATATTGAGAAATAAAGATGAAAGCTCTGAGCCTTGTTGGAAAAATGATAAAAGAAG
>AWUE01016264.1:0-11138 GCA_001974825.2 Corchorus olitorius | reverse complement strand
ACCACTACATCATCAATGTACACTTCCATAAACTTACCAATCATGTCATGGAAGATGGCATTCATCGCCCTTTGATAGGTTGCGCCGGCATTTTTGAGTCCAAATGGCATCACTATCCACTCAAATGTGCCAATTGCGCCAGGACATCGAAAAGCGGTCTTATGAATATCTTCTTCTGCTATGTAGATTTGATTGTAGCCACTATGTCCATCCATGAATGATAACATCCTATGTTGGGCGGCACCATCTACTAAGAGATCTGCAACAGGCATGGGATATTCATCTTTAGGGGTGGCTGAGTTCAAGTTGCGAAAATCAACACACACCCTAATTTTACCATTCTCTTCACCACAGGCACAATGTTAGAAATCCATTCTACATACCTTGCAGTGCGGATAAAACCAGCTTTCAAAAGCCTCTCAACTTCCTCTTTAACTTTAAGAATGACATCATTTGCCATCCTTCTAGGAGGTTGTTGATAAGGGCGGTGTCCATCTATGATTGGGAGTCGGTGCTCCACCAATTCTCGACTTAAGCCAAGCATTTCATCATAGTCCCATGCGAAACAATCTTTGTACTCTTTCAAGAGTGCGATGAATCGTGGCTTGTCTTCTTCGGCCAAGAGTTCACTTATGTAAACTGGCCTATGCTTGCCGTCGGTGCCAAGATCAATTTCAAGTAAAGGATCTTGTACTTCGGCTTTGAGATCATCAAGTTTCATGGGTGCATGGTCGAGTTCCTCCATTGTGATCTCATCTTGATTTTTATTTTGATTTTGATAAGCCGCATTAGCTACTGGGGCGGCTAGGTCCTCTAGACATTGTAGTTTTTGTTCAAGTGAGTAGGCCGACAACTTCTTCAAAGTGCTGTTGGCCACTTCTACTTCTTCTTGGTGTGAATTCATGGAATCTCCTCAATGGTAGGAGAACAAGGAAGCGGCCTATAAGGAATTATAGCACTTGGCCGGACAAGATTTTCCATAGCCTCTTTCAAGGCATCTTTTTCAATCTCTTGTGTAGAAAGGATTGGTACTGGTCGGCCATACTTGTCTTGGCCCATAAATCTGACTGGTCCGGTGCTACCGTCATAAAATCTCACATCAACTGCATGAGACTCAACTTTGAAAGGTTTGGTATCTGCCTTCACCACTTCAACCTCCTCACCATTCCAAAACATAAGCATTTGGTGCATGGATGATGGTACACACCAATTGGAATGAATCCAATCTCTTCCAAGCAAAGCATTGTAAGTTGAAGTAGAATCAACCACAAAGAATGCGGAGAGGGATGTCTTTGATCCAATGGTGAGTTGTGTGGGTAAGATTCCCATGGTTTCTTTGATAGCACCAGAAAAATCACTAACAGTGACATTAGACTTGATTAAGTCATCAACGCATTTGCCAAGCTTCTTTAATGAGGAATGTGGCAAAAGATTAATTGTAGCACCATTATCAACTAGAACTCTATTTATAGGAATGCCATCAATATGCGCTTTGATATACAAAGGTTTGATATGAAAAGTGGCTTGCTCATCTGGCTTGGTGAACACTATGGCTTTGGTGCCATCAATGTTGCCCCCCGAGTGTGCAATTTCTTCCTTTTGAGGTAGTTGAATGGTGCCATCGTCATTCCCAAGTGGGAGTGGTTCATTAAGATCCACTTTTTCTTGTGTCTTAGCTGCAAAGGTGCAGGGTAAAATGAGTACCTTGCAAAGAAGATCTACGGTGAATTGACCAAAGACAATGGAATTTGCAGATTTTTCATTGAATTCCTCTGCTTGCATGGTGTCACTTTCTTTCATAGTGTCATCTTCACCATTGAGGTTGGCCTTTTCGGCCAAATTAGCCTCAAGTGCATCATCTTCTGGAATGGAAAAATTCTCACCATCTTCCAGAATAGCCCCAAATGAACTTAGGTTCACCGAGAGATTGTCAAGGTCATCTGCCCATTTGCAAGTAATAAGTGTAAGAATGTGAGCGGCATCTTTGTCAATCTTGCTTCGTTCATCGGAAAGGTGATTTGCTTCTTCGAGATGTTCAGCCTCTTTCTTCTTGAAATTGACATGTCTTTCTTTCAAGTATGCTGTCTCAAGCAAAATTTCCGCTTTCCAATACTCTATGCCCTTTTTGACTATGTCATCAACGGTCATGGTGGTTTTGACTTTGAATGATGCCCAAGACTCAATTTCTAGCTCCAAATTCTCCAAGGAGCTTCGTGCAAAGTAATCAGATAGTCTTTTCTCCAAGTCACTTTCTGGTGCACGATCATTGTCTTCATCATCGTTGGTGCCATCGTCACTTGCACCAACAATGTTGGGCATGGTGTTGTCTTCTGGCTCTTGCATTATTTGAGCGGCAAGTTTTCGATAGAAGAGAATAGTTTCTATGTCAATTTTGCCTTCTCGAGCCAAATAGTTGATGTCAGGAGTGTCATGGCCAAGAGCTATTTCAGTCAAAGCACTGGCTCTAGCATCAAGTTCAGCTTCCTTCCAATCAAGTAGAAGTGCTTTTTCATTGAGCTTTGCACTTCTAATCAAAGCCTTGGCTTTCCATGGTTTGTAACCATTGGATACCAATTCTTCAATTGTTGTTGTTGAAGTGATGAAGTGTGGCATCTCTTGCTTAGTGATATTCTCATCAGTGCCACTTTCATATACTTCCATAGGAGCTTGTTCAATTTCCATCTCCTTTCTTTCTTTAGCTCTCCTCCGAAGCTCACGGCGCCTCCAAGTTTTTCGATTTCTCTGAATGGGCTGGCTGGGGAACTTGGGATGTTGCACCCTTTGCCAAGTGCCATTTTAGCTTTTGGAGTCGGCCTCACCATCCTTGGCCGAATGTTTTGAGTTGCATGCTTTTCTCTGTGTGCAACTTCTTTTTCAACTGCTAAGGTGCGGTATTCCACTTTCTTTTGATTTAACCAAGGCCTTATCTCATGCCTTGATCTTTTTGCACCATGTTTGGTTGAATTTTTAGCCTCTGGATCAAGCTTCAAGGATTTCTTTGCCACCGATGGCACCTCATTGGAAGATGATGGTGCCATTGCTGAAGTGGATGGCTTTTCATGCCATTTTTTGTCCTCTTGGTACGGAGAGTATCTCACACGAGCATCTTCTCTTGGTTTAGAGAGTCTTTGTGCTTTTCTTTTTGTTGGTGCGACTTCTTCAACTTGGTGAGGAGAAGTAGTTTGATGGAACTTCCTTCGAGGTGCACTTTTTGATTGTGGACTTCTAGGACGCACCAAATGTTCCATTGGATGAATGGGTGGAGGATACTCAACTTTTTTCCTCGGATTTTTGAGTCTCAATGCAATTGAATGTGGTGACAATGGCTTGGTGCGCTGAAAACCCAAAGGCTTTGGCTTAGGATCCACATAGCCATACCTTTTCACTTTGGTGGTGAGGTAACCAGCTCCATTTTTGGACTTTGGTGCATCGGCATTGGCATGCTCCATCACCGAATCTGTCACCTTTGTTGTTGCATTTTCACCATCTTTTTCAATAGCTACACCTTTGGCCTTTTCTTCTTTTGTCAAGCGGCCATTTTCAGGGAGGTTGATTGACACCATATGGATGGGTGCGGGGAAAGGATCCTTGTCAACCTGCATCTCCTTTTTAGGTGCTTCAGGAAATTTGAGGTAACCTTTTTCAATTTTCTCTTGCACCACCTTTCTGAAGACGGTGCAGGCATTGGTGGAATGTGTCCACGAATCATGATATTTGCAATAATCTTTGTCTTTGATTTCATCATGCGGGGGTATGACATGACCTGGAGGAAGTTTGATCATTCCTGACTCATGCAAGAAATCAAAAATATCATTAGATTTTGAAACATCAAATGAGTAAGTGCGGCTCCCATCATATGGCTTCTTTTCGGCTTGTTGCTGATATATCTTGGCGAATCTTTGCTGAGTTTGAGGATGTGTAACTCCAGCTTTCACCAAGGATGGGCATTCAATAGGGCGATCTACTTTCACCACCTCTGCTACACTAAGTTCATAGTTTGGCTCCTGGTAGTAGGTGCCATAAGATGAACTTCTCCTTTCTGCCTCCTCTCGGAGTAGAGTTTCATATCTAGCAACTTTGGTTGACATCTCATAAAAGTCTCTGAAATCAACTCCCTCAAACTTCTTTCGAAGTTCAAGATCTAAGCCATTATGTGCGAGGTGCACAAACTCTGCTTCTGAAAGTGGGGTGCGGCATCTGTTTCTCAACTTCTTGAATCTAGCAAGGTAGTCCTCCGCGGATTCTCCCTTTCTTTGGTACAAGCGAGAAAGATCACCCACTGAAATTTCAGGTTCAGTTCTGTAGAACTGAGTGTGGAAAACTCTCTCCATTTCCTCCCACGTTCTAACGGAGTTAGGTGGGAGATTGATGTACCAGGTAAATGCAGACCCAGTAATGGAGTGAGGGAAAAGTCGTAACTTGTGGAAACCAGAACTTGCTTCTCCGCACTGGATGGTGAAGCGAGCAATATGCTCCAAAGTGGAGTGCTCACCAGAGATGCCCGAAAAGCAGGGATTGAACTCAGGGATTTTATATCCTCTTGGAAAAGGATGTAGCCGATCATACTCCTCTGGATATGGAGCTTGGAAAGTAGGACGGCTCATTCTCCTGAATCCAGGGCCAACAATGTCTTGTATCATCTCAGCAATCTGGTTTCTATTGAGTTGCGGAGGAAAAACCTCCTGAGGTGGTGCGACAGGCACTTGAGGTGGAAGTGCAGCATGTGGTAGTACAACATTACGAAGTGCGGCTTGGCGATATGCAGCATTGCCATTCCTTGTACCATTTCCATTATTGTTCACACCCTTGTTGTTCGCACCATTGTTGTTTGCACCATTCACCCTAGCATGGGGTGGCACATAAGCAACATTTCTTGCCTCAACTTGATTCATTTCGCCAAGGTTGTCGGCAATCACTTCATCAAGTGGCATCATATGGTTGATTTGGCGTCCAGGAGCATTCTCCGCACCAAGATCATTTTGAACAGCACCATTTCTCATGGGTGGAAGATTTGGTTATCCACACCGTTGTTGATGGCATTATTCACACCATTCACTTGATTTGCATTATTCACACCATGATGGAGAGGTGGTGCAGGCAACTCTTCTTGTTGTCGCACCAGCACCACAGGTTGGTTTTGCCCCCCAAGTGCGGCGTTCAATCTAGCAAAATTTTGGGCACTTTGTCGAGATTCGGCCTTTGTTTGGGCCAATTCTAGCGCCACTCTGTCCGCATTATTGTCCATTTTCTCGATGGCATGCGTCAAAGCACGAATCGCGAGCCATAACTCAAGACTTGTTTGGTGCGGAGACAGCTGCACCAAGGGTGGGTCGGCCACACCATTTTTTCCACTAGATCCTTGGCCTTCAAGGAGGGCCAAGCCGTGGTTAGATGGGTCCTGTGGCTTCTTCCCATTATCTTCCTTGTCCGACATCACTAGTGCAGCAAATAAACAAAGAAAACGAAAAAAGAAAGGGAAGAAGAGGAGAATGAAAAATAACGCATAAAAGGAAAAAGTAAAGAGAACAAGAAAATAAAACCTTTTCAACAGCACCGAGATGAGATCTGCATCCTTGTGGTCCCACCGGGCGTGCCAAAAAGAGATGTTCGTGTGCTAAGTGGGACGAAAGTAAAAATAAAAAGAACAAAGTTGGGGATCGCCAACTTGAAAGTAAAAATCAAGAAAAACAAGAAAAAATCCTTTTAACAACACTGAGATGAGATCTGAATCCTTGTGGTCCCACTGGGCGTGCCAAAAAGAGATGTTCGCGCCAAAAAATCTCTTTGGAATTCTTGGTGAAAGGGTACCGAGCGTGCCAATCAATTTTGTCAAAAAATTGATAAAAAGTGCGATGAAAATTAAAAGATCAATTTTGTCTTTAAAATTGAGAAAAAGATGCAAGTAAAAATAAAAGTTCAATTTTGTAGTAAAAATTGAGAAAAAGTGCAGTGAAAAGTAAATGATTGCTTGGAGTGCAGCAAACATAAAAATAAACCAAATG
This sequence comes from Corchorus olitorius, assembly GCA_001974825.2. Classification (NCBI taxonomy): domain Eukaryota; kingdom Viridiplantae; phylum Streptophyta; class Magnoliopsida; order Malvales; family Malvaceae; genus Corchorus; species Corchorus olitorius. The sequence goes on along the minus strand of AWUE01016264.1, from coordinate 5,136 downwards.
AGTTGCGGATCCTGAATCAAAGTCACACAAACGTGTTTAAATCATTGATTCCAGATTCAGAAAACATAAAAAGGATTGTTGTAAAAAAGGATATTTTCTTGATTCATGAAAGGAAAATAACAAGGTTTTGTTATTTGATTGCAAATGAAAAGTAAATACAAGAGATTTCTTGTAAGAATAAGATTGATAATAATAAAAATAAAATCAAGTGAAGAACTTGATGAACAATATTGAGAAATAAAGATGAAAGCTCTGAGCCTTGTTGGAAAAATGATAAGAGAAGCATTGGGCTTGATTGATTTGCACTGGGCAAGTGTTTTACTCTGAGGAGAGGTTTTTTGAGAGGTTGTTGGAGACCATTTTCATTGGAGGCTGCTCTCTTTATATAGGGGCCGGCCTCCTAGGGTTAGATGCAATCCGACGGTCCAGATTAACTCCCTCTTGATTCTGCATTATCTTCTGAATTTAATTCCTGATGTAAATCCCTTTAATTAAGGAAAATTCCACCAAAACAGCCAAGAGAAATTCCACCACGTTTTTGCCTCTTAATTGTGATAATTATCACAATTAATTACTGAAATTTGAATTAAATTGGCTCCAAAAGTCTCGGTGCAGCAAGCAGGGGTGGAAAACCAAGTGCGGAGGAGCCAAATGGTGCTGAAACGGATTCCAAATGCCACGAAACTTTAAACTTGATCAATTGGACATGGGATTAGGCTAAATATCATATCACCATGATCATATGACAAAATCATGAAAAATCGATTAAGGCAATGGCTTAAACCGAGCTAATTTAGCCATACTGTCCTTAATTGAATAAAAGTGAAAAGTTATGAAAATGGACAGACATGGCTAAATTCCTCCAAATAGCATCAATATTACATGAAAACCGAGTTATTGTGCCAATTGGTGAAATTTCCATGCAAAATGTCTCGGGATTGAATTCTGTCCTTAATTGCACAAAATGCAAGTTTTCTTCCGGGCTCGGAATGAGCTGAAATTTGGACAGAGTGTTCTTCATAATATTTGGAACAACTTTAATAAAAGACATGTTGCCAAATTCATTCATCTTCAACCTCAATTTCGAAACCCTAATCCCATTGTCCTTAATTGAAAACTTGTAAAAAGTTTAACCCGGGAGGGCCCAAATCCTGTTTTAATGGCCTAGACCGGTCAAACCCAATTTTTGGAGTAAAATGGGGCGGTCTTGCTGTTTGAAATCATTTAATTCATTTAATTTCATAATTTCCATAATTTCCTTAATTTCCATAAGTAATTTGAGAGTAATTAAGGAAATTAAATCAATATTCAACTCTTTCCTTGTTGAATTTGGCCTAGGGTGGACTAAATCCAACCATCCATAGGACTTTAAAGGATTAAATCGTGGCCATCCATTTTGAGCAATTACATGATTACCCTGGGTGTCAATCATGGTATAAACAATACCCTCAGCTGGAAAATGGGGAGAATTAATGGCGCTACATGACGGTCGTCTCGCTTCATGGGAATTGGATTCTAAATCTAATACAGGTGGTGGTGCGGTTTGGGTGATGAATGATCATGGAGGCAACTGGACCAAACTATTTAACATCAATCCTCCTCCGTATCCGGGACTTCACGTTTGGAGAGTGTATGGTTTTTGGACGCATGGCAAGGTGTTTTTAGAAGCTGGTGAATGTCAACTATTTCTTTATGACATTGAGACGGGACAAATTCGTAAGATTGGGATGCAAGGCCTTCCTTGGGTTTTCTTCTATCAAGAGAGTCTTCTTGCTGTCGCTCCCGAATCTATAAAAGCACAAGGCTTGGTAGGCTTGGTTTCACCCAAATTAGACCCCAAGTTTGGGATATGTACGTCTTCTACTGGAAGAGTGATTCTTAAAAAAAAAAAGCTTAGTTAGACTCATGATATGTACGATATATTCCATATGTATTTATCCATTTGATTTATGAAATGATTACTTGTAAGAAGAATATCAATATATCATCTTGTAATATAAAAGAGTCTCGGATGCCTTTCAACCAAAATTATAATGTGTTGAATACTTTGGTGGGTAAGATATGAACTTTTCATATAGATAATTCTCCAACGTTACACCTAAAGTTAACTTGAAAATTAATGAATAATGAAAATCACTCACCAAACCAAGTGCGCTGCTTTGTAATCTAGATATATACCGGGTGGGAGACAAAAAAAAGTTAACTTGAAAATTAATGAATAATGAAAGTTTTTCATCTGATTAATAAAATGAAAACAATTGGAAATCAAAGAAAAATCTAAATAATCTAATGAGAGAATTTTAAGAAAATGATTTATTCATCTTCTTAATAGAAGCATTGTGACTCTTGAAGGAAAAATATTGATATAGGAGCAACAACTTAGAAAAAAATATAAGGACTACTATATTTTTAGGTAAATGAATAGTTTTTACAAATAAAATTTAAGAAGAAATACAATCCAGAATTAAAACATTAAGAAGTTTGGCTATCCACACCAATAATTCATATTAATTGTAAATTATATATTAATTTAAAGAATGCACTAACCCTATTCCATCTGTCTTGACATGAAGAAGGAAAGAAGAGAGGAAAATCATCTTGGTTGCCTCTATATAATATGTCATTGGTGAAAAAGCCAAAGCATTAGTTATAGGATTGTGCATCTCCCATGACGTGAAACTTTATGAGCCTTTGGAAACCTATTTCAAGGCTTGTAGTGTAGCAACTTCTTCTTCCACCATCTCAATATTCCCATGTTTCTCAAATTTTGAAGAGAACACCCCATAAATGACATTGTAATTCTCTTGCGACTAATTTAATTTCTCCATTTTCACAGGAGTTGTCAAAGAAGTACTTATATACACAATAAAAAATTGTAACAACAAAAGGGATTTAATAAGAATTAGTACATAATCATAAATAAAAGGTATATAGAGCAATCATAACTTCCAAAATAATTAAATAGGCAAAATAAAGGTGATTTAAATATTGGGAAGTTGGAAATAAGACATTGAAATAGTATTAATAATAGTAATTAATAATAGTATTATTACTTTATTTTAGTGTAATATCTAACATTACAAAACAACTAATCCAATTAATAAAATATATATTGTAAGTTGTAACAATAACCTTAAAGACTCAATTGTTATTGTTGATACCTAAATTTACAATTAGGGGTAAACTTGTCCTCAAGAATGTTAGAACAAGATGTGTGGCTCAGATTTAATCTAAATCCTAAAGCTAGATCAAAATTGATGCCATCCTTGTCATATTTTAAATTAGGAAAATAATTTTATTTTTCCTAAATTCCTATAATGGGCCGAAATTAGTAATATTTATTGATTAATAATAATAATTTTATAATTATTATTATTTCAGTAAATAATGGTCAGAAAAGAATTAAAATCATCTTGATTTCTGATTCTAATTGAGATTTAATTCTTGGACGACCATCCTAATTTTGTAAAGTGCATAATGCCATGTCAAAATTAGACATATGACATGACATGTGGCGCAGTAAGGCTAGCCTAGGCCGCTCATGCCTAAAATTTGATCCCTATTGGATTAAATGCAACTTTGCATTTTATTCAGTTAAGGACAAAAGGTGAAATCAACGAAATTGAATGGCCTAAAGAGGTGCAATTCGAACAGGGGTTTTTTCAGTATGATCCTTGACTCTCATAGATCATTCTGACAGAATTTCATCTCATTCTGACTTAAGATGAAAACTTATGCACGTTTTTTCAATTAAGGACAGTTTGAGGGTATGAAACCAATTTGACCATGACAGAGAGCTCATTTTCGACCAAGATTTTTTCTATGGTCTTAATATGGTAGCCTAACCCTACAGGTGAAATTTGGACTCAATCTGACTTCGTTTGCAACTTTTTCATGTTTTTCAATTAAGGACGGGAGACTTTCCACCCCGGTTTAGTCAAAATCGAATCTGATTTCTGTCCTGACCGATTTCATGGCCAAGAATGATCACTTCAAGATCAATTTCGTGGCCAAGGAAGTCCTGGTCGAATATGAGGTCATTTTGGCTATTTTCAGCAACAATCAGTAAAAAGTGCAGCACAATTAGGACCTGAATCAGACCAGATTGCATCAGATTAAGAGACAGATTCAGTCCAAGCTATTTTTGGGAATATATGGCCGGCCTTCATGACCATTTAAAGGTGGTAACAGAAGGTTGAAAAAGATTGGAAGTCATCTTGGAAGTTTCCTGATTTTCTGAGAGATCAGATTGAAGAAGCATTTAAAAGCAGAATAGATCAGATTGAAGAAGCAATTAATAAGAGGACAAACTAGGGAGGACGACCTTGGTAGCCAAGCCTAGGCCGCCCCCTATATAAAGGCCCTCCCTCCTTCAGTTTTAAAGGGAGAGAAAGAGGAGAAAGGAGAGACTCCTGCAGCTTCAAATTTCCTCCGAAAAGCTCCGTGCTTATTTTTCTCCAGGCCATGCGCCACTTCCTTTATTCAGGCCCTGCGCCACTTTTCTCTCATAGGCCCTGCGCCATCCTCTGCAGCAACCCTGCAGAACTCAACTCTTTTCAACATGAGTCCGCCTCGTTATCTCAAATTTGCTCCGTGCAACAACTAAGCTCCATGCTTATTTTATCTCAGGCCCTGCACCACTCTCTGCAGCAACCCTGCAAAATTCAGTTCTTTTTAACACGAGTCCGCCTCATTTTCTCAGTATTTTTCTACTTCAAATTTGTCTCAGGACACCGAAACCAACTCTCCAGGTTGTTTTTCTCTTTCAATTTCGTCTCAGGACGTTAATTGTTTTCTTTTCAACTTTTCTTTTGAATAACAACCTGCTTGTTATTTTCAATCATTTTTCAAAGCAAGAAATCTTTTCCGGCAATTACGTTTTTACAGTCAATTTGGGATTAATGATTTAAATGCTCCAGTGTGACTTTGATCCAGTTCCCGCAATTCACTCGCTCTGATTTATTCCTATGCTCCGCACACCACCAAAACACTTTTTCTTCTTCTTTGTCATTTTCAGCAAAATGACTGGCATGCCCCACGCTGCTATTAACTTTTTCGCAAAAACTCTACTCAAAGGGTTTTTGGGCGCAACAGTTATTTGGCAGATTAACTCCCTAAAGGGAGTCAAGAATACAT
>AWUE01016263.1:0-40468 GCA_001974825.2 Corchorus olitorius | reverse complement strand
AAGAATACATATATATATATATATATATATAGATATATAGAATATATAGATAAATACCTCACTTCATAGAAATTAATTATGTATTTAATATTCAAAATTAATATATAAAGTGGCACATGTCAACCCTTTAACCTCGTATATTACCGATAGTGGATTGTAAAATAAGTTGAATAATAAAAATATTAAATAAATTTAAAAATTAAACATTAAAAAATCCAAGGCTGACCCAATTGATCCGAGTTTTATACCCGAAAAAGCCAAAATCCGAATGACCCAGAACCCGAGTAACTTGAGACCAAAACCCAAACCCGACTGACCCTAGACCCAGCAGACCCGAGACTCGAATGACCTGAACTCAGATGAGCCAAAACCTGAATGACCCGAGAAAATTACCTGACTCATTTGACCTTGACCTAGATGACGCAAAACTCGTCAAACCCGCCCGATTGACTCCTCTAACTTATTTTTTTGGCGTTAACTCCTATAAACTTTATAAGTCAAAGGAACTAATTGCATGTTACTCTTCTTTATATTTTTAAGAACTTGAAATTCTTGTAATACTGTTGCGCCAAAAATCCCTTTGAGTAGAGTTTTTGCGAAAAACTTAATAGCAGCGTGGGGCGTGCCAGTCATTTTGCTGAAAATGATAAAGAGGTAGAAAAAGCAGTTTGGTGGTGCGCGGAGCACAGGAATAAATCAGAGCGAGTGAATTGCGGGAACTGGATCAAAGTCACATCGGAGCATTTAAATCATTGATCCCAAATTGACTGTAAAAACGTAATTTTCGGAAAAGATTTATTGCTTTGAAAAATGATTGAAAATAACAAGCAGGTTGTTATTCAAAAGAAAAGTTGAAAAGATAAACAATTAACATCCTGAGACGAAATTCAAAGAGAAAACAAACTCGCGGAGAGTTGGTTTCGGTGTCCTGAGACAGATTTGAAGTAGAAAAATACTGAGAAAATGAGGCGGACTCGTGTTGAAAAGAACTGAAATTTGCAGAGTTGCTGCAGAAGAGATGGCGCAGGTACTAATAGAAGATAAGCACGAAGCTTAGTTGTTGCACGGAGCAAATTTGAGATAACGAGGCGGACTCGTGTTGAAAAGAGCTGAGTTCTTTAGGGTTGCTGCAGAGGATGACACAGGGCCTATGAGAGAAAAGTGGCACAGGGCCTGAATAAAGGAAGTGGCGCAGGGCCTGGAAAAAAATAGGCACGGAGCTTTTCGGAGCAAATTTGAGGCTGCAGGAGTCTCTCCTTTCTCCTCTTTTTCTCCCTAAACTGAAGGAGGGAGGGCCTAGGCTTGGTTACCAAGGCTGTCCTCCCTAGTTTGTCCACCCATTAATTGCTTTTTCAATATGATCTGTTCTGCTTTTAAATGCTTTTTCAATCTGATCTCTCAGAAAATTAGGAAACTTCCAAGATGACTTCCAATCTTTTTTAACCTTGTGTGACCACCTTTAAATGGTCATGGAGGCAGGCCATATATTCCCAAAAATAGCTTGGATTGAATATGTCTCTTAATCTGATGCAATCTGGCCTGATTCAGGTCCTAATTGTGCTGCACTTTTTACTGATTGTTGCTGAAAATAGCCAAAATGACTTCATATTCGATCAGGACTTCCTTGGCCACGAAATTGATCTTGAATTGATCATTCTTGGCCATTAAATCGGTCAGGACAGAAATCAGATTCAATTTTGACTAAACCGGGGTGGAAAGCCTCCTGTCCTTAATTGAAAAATATGAAAAAGTTGCAAACGAAGTCAGATTGAGTCCAAATTTCACCAGTAGGGTTTGGCTACCATATTAAGACCATAGAAAAAATCTTGGTCGAAAATGAGCTCTCTGTCATGGTGAAATTTGTTTCACACCCCAAACTGTCCTTAATTGAAAAAACGTGTATAAGTTTTTCATCTTAAGTCAAAATGAGATGAAATTTTGTCAGAATGATCTATGAGAGTCAAGAATCATATTGAAAAAACCCCTGTTCGAATTGCACCTCTCTAGGCCATTCAATTTTATTGATTTCGCCTTTTGTCCTTAACTGAATAAAATGCAAAGTTGCATTTAATCCAGTAGGGATCAAATTTTAGGCATGGGCGGCCTGGGCTAGCCTTACTGCGCCACATGTCATGCCACATGTCTAATTTTGACATGGCATTATGCACTTTACAAAATTAGGATGGTCGTCCAAGAATTAAATCTCAATTAGATTCAGAAATCAAGATGATTTTAATTCTTTTCTGACCATTATTTACTGAAATAATACTAATTATAAAATAATTATAAAATAATAATAATTATAAAATAATTATAAAATAATAATTATTATTCAATAAATATTACTAATTTTGGCCCAATCATAGGAATTTAGGAAAAATAAAATTATTTTCCTAATTTAAAATATGACAAGGATGGCATAAATTTTAATCTAGTTTCAGAATTAGATTAAATCTGAGCCACACATCTTGTTCTAACATTCTTGAAGACAAGTTTACCCTAATTGTAAATTTAGGTATCAACAAATACATTCCAATACATTAAACTACCAATACGCACTACAAAAATTAAAAAAAGTCAATCACAATAATTAAATTTTAAATAAATTTTTAACTTAATTAGTTTTACAAAATGATGAATAATTAATGATTAGACAACTTATTTTAACTTTTAAACTTAATAATAATACTTTTATTAGTTTATATTATAATCGAAATGGGTTCAGACCTACCAAAAAGTCTCTAACTTTTTAAAATTAAAATAGTTAAAATAAAAATATAAAAAATGTCATTTAAGAAGTATATTTTAAAATTTCTAACATATCTAATTTTTTTTAATAAAATTAGTAAAATTATAAAAATAAAATAGGTATAAGGATATTAGATTTAATTAAATAAAAAATAGAGTTTTTAGTTGAGTAAAACTACAAAAGTATACTTAAAAAATTCTAATATATATAAGTTTTTAATTAAAATGGTAATATGGTAAAAATCAAATAGTTATAAGGATATTAGATTTAATTAAATAAAAATAGAGTTTTTAGTTGAGTAAAACTATAAAAGTTTAAACAATGACATTTAAGAAATATATTCGAAAAATAAGGGTATAATGAGCGATTCAAAAGTTTTACAAGAGATCGTACTTTTTGATATAGTATAGATAATAATACTTTGTTTAACATTATTATAAGGATTTAGCTTACCGGTGCACCCATGCACCGGTTAGACCAATCATTAAAGCATTATTATTTTACTTTTTGTGGTTTTGAGGTAGTATTCAAAATTTTAAAGTTGTGTTTAATATTCAAGGACTATAATGCCCCTTAAATAATTTTTGTATGTGTTTACTTACCGTAATTAAGAAAATATTTTTATAATTTGTATGAGAATAATTAAGGTTTAGCCCCAATTATAAATATGTTTTATTTTTAAGGGTAAATCTTAAATTTTAAGACCCATTATATTAGGGTTTTAGAAAAATAAGTTTAAACACCTGTAAATAAGGTTTAGCCCCAATTATAAGATGTTTTATTTTTTTAAAGGTAAATCTAAAATTTTGATACCCTTTACCATAGGGTTTTAGAAAAAAAAAATTATAAACCTTTAGTAAAATTTTTTATTTACTCAGAAAAAATATTAATAATCAAATTAAGGGTAATATTGACCATACAATTTCTCTTACCTACTCTTCTTCTAAGAACTGCTTTTCATTTAATTTTGTGGATATCAAAGCATTCACCTTTTTACTTTTTATGAATTCAACACAAAATCTTTTTCAACCAAAATGGTGGCTTATATGGTGCAAGATAAGTGGCTTATGATAATTACTTAATAATAATATTATAGTGAATTAGTGATACTTGTTTGGTAGTAATCCTCAATTAAATTACTTTAGAGGGTAGGTAAGAAAATGCTATACACTTTTTTTTTCATTAAGAAAGTAGTAAATAAAACAAACATTAAATTATGCTTAATTTTGAACACGATTAACAATAGATTAATTACTTTGGATTTACAGTTGAATTGATTTGATTTTGGGTTATGGTCAGTTTGCTGCTTTGATTTGCTTCTTTCTTTCCTCCTCTGCTTTGGTTTTTATTTTTATTTCTACTCTTTTTTGACTGAAATCTCAAATAGGGCCTGAACTTTCAGGAAAATCTCAAATAAGGGCCTCGACTAAATGAAAAGGTCAAATGAGGGCCTGCACTTTTGGAGTAGGGCCAAATAAGTCTAATCCGTTAAATTTGACCGAGAGTGTGCTACACGCACCATAAAAAGCACATGAACCAATTAAAAGATGACACGTGTCACCGAGATTTGAAAAAAAAAGGAAAAAAGATTTTTTTTAATAAAAAAACACTTAACTACGCGTGTGAGCCACTCTCTACCGGTTGGACTTAAATGAGCTTGCTCCAAGCTCTCATTTGACATTTGTTTTAGTTGGGGTCCTTATTTGAGATTTTCCTGAAAGTTCAGGCCCCTATTTGGTGTAGACACCCATTTTCGGCCTATATCCTTCTTTATTTAGCTTTAAATATTTCTTAATTTGCATTTAGGGGTATTTAGGTAATTTCTTAACTTTCTAGGGCGTTCTGATAGATTTACATGTTGCATAAACCTTTGCATTTAACATAATTCATTTTCCCTTTATTTCATTTCTTTTTATATCTTCATCTGATTTTGGGTATGTGCTTTGGGTCAAATCCCCTCCTTTTTCTTTCATTAGTGGACCTCCTTACCACTTTTCGGCATTTTGGTAAATTAGTCATTTTAATTTTACATTAACATATCACATCATATTATTCCATTAATATGTGTTATTGTTAGTCAATTTTGCAAAGTAGTAGCTACTTGTTATTCAATTGCATTCATGAATTCAAAACTTACAAAAAGTTGGAAAAACATAAAAAAGAGAAGTATTATTTTCATCTATTTGTTTACACCACATAAGTACAAAATACCAAAAATATTGCATTTACTTTTGGGCCAATTACTAGTTCCCTCCTCTTCTCTTGTTAGGGCCAATTTATAAATTCATTTGGTGTCATGTTAATCCAAGTCTTTTGGGCCTTATCTTCCTTGCTATTAATTCTGATTTGTTTGGCTTTTGGAGCCTTGGTTGATTATTCGGGCCTTAATTCTTGGGCCATTCTTTATCTTGGGTTATTCATTAAATCACTTGGACTATTATGGGCCAACTGGAAGTCCTTTTTTTTTTTCCTTCCTTTGCATAACACAAAAAGATAGTTCAATTCGGCATTTACAAATTCATAAGTTACAAAATCAGAAAGGACAATAAAGAAATCTCTTTTACAGGCTTTGAGACTTATTGCTCTAGTTGAGACTCTTCCTTTGGGAAGTCTTTTCCCTTTTTCGCTCCTAATCCTTTTGCTTCTCTTGTACTCTATTTCCAGCCTTCACTCTCAGTATGGTCATGCGCCTTCCATTTGATTCACAACCTCATCAAGCAGAACGAGTCATTTACAGTGTTTGCATGTAGTATTTGCATTATACAGTTAATTGCATTAGGAAGCACTAAAACACCAAAAACAAAGCATATTTCTTTGCACATTGCATCGTACGTTTACTTAGCATTTCGTACTTATCAATCACATTCATTTTCATGCACCTCAATAAGTTTCAAAGACATCGCACTTGGCACAAAAACACAGATTTCAAGCAAATAGGCAAATGCAGGTCATAACCACCAAGCATTTCAGTGCAACATCATGTTCTTACCTTTCTTAATTAGGTTGCAGTAGTGATAGTCTATATATAGCATAACATTTTAGCCGCAAACATAAGCAGTGATAAGGAGGTTCAAAATTCATCAAATAGGGTTCCCCTCTGCCAACAGAAGCAGTCAGTTATGATAGTAAAGCAGTTCACATGTTCACAAATCATCATCACTTGTTAGCAATAAAAACAGAATGACGCAAAGATGACAATCCAACAAGCATGCAAGGCCAAATCAATGAAATCGAGCCATAATACCAAACTGTTAAGATCATGGCAATTCAAGGACAGTCATACAGTAAAGAGCAGGGGCAAAACATGATAAGGAAGAAACATTTATGCAACTGGCAAAGGGTCCAAGGAAACAACAGCTTCACATTACAACATGCATCTGCACTCTCACACGAGCACTTAGGCAGCCATTTAGCATTAAGCCATTGCAGCATACATTTCAATTTTTAGCTCATATACATACAACACTCTATTAGCTTTTCATCTCATGAGCTAGCTTTTTAACATTAAAACAGTTTAGTTCAATCATCCAATTCCAGCAAAGTACTTTGTGTTCATGGTTCATCATCAGCATTTAGATTTAGCATAACATAATTTCATGACATTTCATTAGGAAAATAGTTACATAGCCAGCAAAGTGCAACAAGAGAAGTGACAACTGAGTAAGTGGAGACATGAACACGCGAGTTTAAAATAAGTGCAACAACAAAAGAGAAATCATTAATTGTGAAATTGATCAAGGCTTAAGCAATTCAGGGCATTACTAGGCTATCGAAGGCAGTTATGACCACAAGACTCAATACACAGTAGGCAAAAATTACCAACAAAGGAGCTCTGCACACATCATCAAATCACAATGTTTCATACAAACACTAACTAAAAACAGAGCACATATAGGTTCATTTCTCTACTTAACATTTTCCAAGCATTTTCATTTAAAAAATGACAAAAACAAAGCATATCAACAATAAAAAACAGAGCATATCGACATGTCATAGAGTATATCAAAGCATTTCATGCACTCATCATACAAAGAATAAGGCCACAAGCAGTTGGGAACAAGTTAAATTCAACATGAACAAGGCGAGGCAGTGAGCTAAAAGCCACCAAGTCCAATAGTACAACAATGAAAATTCAAAGCAAAGACAAACAAATGGAGAAAAGGGAATTACCTTGCTGTCAGGCCTTCATTGGTTGCAAGAATCAGCCAGCACTTGGGATTTTACAACTCAGCACCTGCAAGAAGACACATGCACGTGAGAAGTAAAATTGAAGCACAACCAAGAACAGACAAAATAAGGAAGGTGGGGAGGAAGTAAATGATATTGGAAAATTATGAAAATTAACAGCCTTGTAGTTTGTTGTATGTGGAACAAACTTTGGTTAGAAATTTTTTGCTAATACCGTTTGGATTCTGAATCATAAGGCTCGGAATACTGTATCGCATAATTGAGGTTCAAATTTGGAAATCTGACTTGGTGGTTGAATTTGAAATGGTTTTAGCTCGAATTTGAAGTGGCTTTCTAAATATCATTTTTAGCCTAATGAGTTAGCTTCCTAATGGTTTTGGAATCACTTGATTTGGATGTGTATTATGGAAGTTATGCCTATCTTCCCAAAGTGTCGCCTTGCTGGAAATGAAAAACAGGGGAGTGTAGATTCATTTCGGGCAGCCTTCTTTCGAGGGGCATAACTTTGTCATAGAGAATCCAAATTGAGTCATTCTTGAGCCTAAATTGTAGGGTTTGGAGTCCTCTATAACTTTGTAGAAGAAAGCAAGTTGAAATTCTAAAGGGAAATCAGTGAAAAATAGCCATTTTTGGGACTGCATGGTTGATTCTTGTTACAGTATGCCATTGAAAATGTTTGGGAATCAACTTGAGATTTGAATAGGTTAGGAGCCGAATTTGATAAGGGTCCTCAAGGGGTGAATTTAAGTATATGGAACCATATTTCTAATGGATGTGGTTTCATTTGATTTGCTTGAGAATCAAGCTAGATATGAGTATTTTTGTAAAGTGTCGCCACGTTAGATTTTTGGTTGAAAATAGAGTTAGTCTAGAACTTTAATATTACTAAGATTTCCTTTTAGGTCATGATCCTGGATCCAACCTAACCGGATTAAGGACTACGGCTCGTAAGTAATATCATCGTATTTTAAGAACATTTGAATTACCAAAATACCCGTGATGGACAAATTTACTATATTACCCCTGATTGCTAAAATTACGATTTTACCCCTATAATAAGGAAATTACCATTTTACCCTAGAATTGGTATAATTACGACTTTGCCCCTAGAAGAGGATTTGACTTATCCAATCATACTAATCGAACATGTAAGGTTAGAGAATCAACATAACAGCCTTAAGATGTCTAAATCACAAATTTGCCCCTGATCGAGTAAAATTACAGTTTTGCCCCTAGATGCCGGTTTTGATTAGATAAGCTGTGAAAGTATTTACGGACCTTGAATCTCGTATTAGAACCCTATAAGACATATAAAGACACGTTTAACTCCTCGATATTAGACCGTGGGTCTGGGTTCTATACTTCTTGTCATTTTATTCCTTTGTATCTAACTGATTTGGTATTTTCGTTTATTATCTTGGTTTTATATTGGTATATTATCCTGGTTTAGACTGACAAACTTGGCTTTACTTCGGTTTATGAATTTAATCTCTGAGTTTGGTTTTAACGGTTTTCTTGTGTTTGGTGCACTTCTCAATCAGACGGTCGAGGCGCTGATCGAGACACCAGTTAGCCTCACTGCGGATTCACCTTGGGGGGTATACGAGTCCCCTAAACTGTGAATGGGCTATCCTCAACGGAGAACCCGTTGAGGAAATGTTTTATTACTGTTTTTACATGAATGATTTATAAAATGTTTTGATAAATGTTTTGGGTGCATGAATGACCTGGTTTTGTTTAAAAAGAACTTGTTCAAGCATACGAGGACTTATGGACGTAGCTCCAGGAGTACGTATGGCTTGTTGGTGGAGCGTCTCGGACGCGACCCAGCGCTGGTGTGTTTGTTTTAACGGACCATGACTTTATTTTGGATCCACATGGTTCGTAGCTCTAGGCCCAACACGATATATTTATTCATCTATCGGTTCGACGTGTGTATGGGAGAGCTAAATTGGGTGTGCTGCGGCCACCACGCAGTACCGGACCCAAGCTAACGTCAGGGGAACGGGCTTGTTTGGACAAAAAGAGAAAAATGATGTTTTTTTTAGTAATTATTGGATAATGACGAAAATGCCCCTGATGGTTCCGGAGGTTGAATCGGGCCAAGGTCACTCTGGATAGGTTTTATTGGCAGCCCATTTGTATTATGTAAATGATAAATGATTTCTTGGACTTGTTTTATTGCTAACCAGGATTTTTATAACTTGGTTTTCTTATACCTGTTTTGGTTGTGAGTGCACCCCACCCTCTTCTGGTCCTCTTTTGAGGGTGGCTCACTCACTGGGTATATTTGTGTACTCACCCCTTAAATTCTTGTTGTGTTTTCAGGGTAGTTAGGACTCAGCGGATTCTTGGACGGTCGAGTCGGTGGCGTAGGCTGTTATCACTGCTCATAGAGATACTTCTCACTACATGACGGGTCCCACTGGCATTGTGTCTATTCATTCTCATTCCTCGTGCCTTGTTTCTTGTTTACTAACCCACTAATTGGATTTGACTTGGTTTCCGATTTATTAAAATACTTTTATTATTTCGGTTTTGACGATTCCGCATTTATTGTGATTTGAAAGGTTCAGTATTTTAAATTTATACTCAATTCATATTTTCCATGTTTTTGATTTGGTACTGACGCTTTGTGTTGCTTTGGAGTGCGTGACCGGCCGGCACGTGTTTCAAGGTGACACGGCGGTTGTCCGTGTTCGACTTCCGGGTCGGGGCGTGACATCTATGGTTTAGTACTTATACTAAACCACTAGACCCGAACCGATCCATAAAATTCAACCCGTCCAGCCCCACATTGGTAACATCTATTTCATGCTTGGGCTTTAATAGCTCGGTTGGGCCTTGCAATATTTATTTGGCCTCTAGTCTTTTAATTAATTGGGTTGGTTTTTACTTCATACATGAGTTAGGTCTCTTTTAATTTTTATCTCTCAATTTTCTGATTTGGGCTTGGGTTGTTTTATTTATTTGGGTTTAGGTTTTAATCTTAATTAGCTTGGTATTTTAGCTTAATTTAAAATAAATTAGCAAAATCATGAAATTAAAAACTACTACTAGGTTAATTCAAGCACTTGCATCCATGTTTATATTTCTTTAAATGTTTAGATTTCCTTATATCTCCTTATATTATTGATTATGCCATATCATATGAGATTAATAAACATGATCCGATGATGGAACGATTAATTGGGACTTAGACAATTATTGTCGGTCTTAATTTATCCTTTTTAGGCTTGGAATACTCGGACGGGCGTCTTAGCCAGTATGAGTGGCGGGTGCCCGGAAGGTATTTCTCGTATAATTATCTGGTAATTATGCATTAATTGGAATTGCATTCATCATTCGCATTCATGCATTTAGAAATTAAGTTTAGTAATTTTTTTTGGGAATAGTTAAAGAAAATCAAAAAAAGAAGAAGAAAAAGGTTTCAAAAATCAAAAGAAAAACGTTCATTTCAAATCAATGCTTTTGTGTTTTAATTAAAATCCAAAAGAATTCAAAAAAAATGGAAATTGAAAATCAAATAGAATAAAACTATTTTCTTCAAAATTAAAAAAAGAGTTTGTGCTTGTGAATTGTTCTCTTTTATTTTTCCAAGATAAAAAATCAAAATGAAAAAAATTGAGTCTTTCAAAATTAAATAAAAAAGTTTTCAAAAATCCAAAAAATTCAAAATTCAAAAAATCAAAAAAAGAATGTCATTCAAAGTTTTCAAAGTATTCAATTCAAGTTTTTCAAAGTTTTCAATTTAGGGAAAGTTCCCATCAAGTTTTCAAAGCATTCAATTTAGCTCTCTTTCAAGTCGGGAAATTTCTCATCAGTCTCCAAAGTATTCAATTTAGCTCCTTTTCAAGTCGGGAAAGTTCCCATCAGTTTTCAAAGTATTCAATTTAGCTCTTTTTCAAGTCGGGAAAGTTCCCATTCAGTTTTCAAAGTTTTTAAATTGAGAAAGTTCCCATCAGGTTTTAGTTTTCAATTTAGGGAAACTTCCCGTCATTTTCAGTTTTAGTCTTCAAAGTGGGAAAGTTCCCATCAAAAGCATTTTTCAAATTGAGTCGTTTTAATGGTAAGTTTTAAAGAAAATCCTCTCATGAGGAGCACAAAAAGAGAACAAACAATAAACGGGTTCAATTCCCGACACTCCTACTTCAAAAATCCAAAATCCATTTTTTACTTGTTTATTTGCTTAATTTCAAAGATTAATAAAATTTCTTAATGGCATGAAAATACTTAAAGATAGAAACAACCAATAATAGAAACCCGTAATCAGTTCTAGACTAGTCAGTGCCGTCATTTTGACGGGCGTCGTGGAGGTGTTAATCCTTCCCCACGCGTACCCGACTCCCGAACTTTAGACTCTGGTTAGAAGACCGTTTATTAGGTTTAGTGTTACCTTTGTCAAGCTTAGGTTAATATTAGACTTAATAATCTACATGTGGCTAATCACGCCTAGGTAAAAAAAGATTAGTGGCGACTCCATAGATGAAAACGGTAAGTTTCCCCCATTAAGTCGTTAAACGGTAGGGTTCGAACCCCGAATCCACACATTGCGACATTTGGGAGTTCGGCTTTTTTTTATATAGATTTTTTTTTTGGGCATCAAGGTTTTTATTTTCATTTATAGTGTAACGAGAAGGAGAAAGAGAAAGAAAACTCAGGACAGAGACATTAGTGATTAGCCCATGATTTTGGGGACCATGTGGCAAAGATTAATGCTTGGATTTAGACAAAATTAAAATATGGATTTTCGTGAAATCGGAGGATATTTAAGTGTGGTTTAATTCACTTACAAACGATGGCCAAAAAAAAAATTCAAAATTTCTTCTTTTTTTTTTATGGAAAAAAATTCAATTTTTTCTCATAAATTTGCTGAATCAATCATTATTACTCTTACTATGGTTAAAACAAGTCGACATGTCCATATTAAGACTTTCGATAAATTAATTAACTATACTAATTTTTTAAAACCAATAATTGTGGGCAATAAATATTCTTATGATTAATAATATTTTTTTTGTTAAATTAATTACTATAAACACATTGCTCCATAATTTTACTTTGGAAATTATGGTAGGTTAATATTCAACAAAATACTATTTGACATTACAACTACTATATATTACTCCCTCCATTCCTTATTATAAATCATAATTTAGTCAAACATATTTTAACTTTAACCAATTTCTTTTAAAATAATATAAATAAAAATAATTTTTTAAAACAATACTTGTAAGCTTTGATTTATAAATTTCCTAATACATATTTTTTTTAAAAAAAAATCAATTTTAAATATTTTTCTATAAATAATGGTCAAAGATAGACTATGTTTGACCAAATTATGACTTATATAAATATGAACAAAAGAAGTAATTACTTAATATATTCCTTAAAAAAAATCAGTGTCTTAATATTTTTGTTTGTTGGTAAAAGTGTGTTAATAGTTAATATAAATCATTGGAGATTTGAAGGTAGAAAAGTTTGGCTTAGTAGTAGTAACGGTAATGTAGGATTAGGTCACTAATGTAAGTAGGTGGGCTCTCTATATATGAGAAATTATTAGATGGGATTGTCCCATTATGGGTAAAAGTACCCCGGAGGTCCCTATATTATACGAAATATTAATTTTAGTCCCTATATTTTTTTTTTCTACAAATTCGTCCCTCTACTATTAGAACCAATCACCCGAGGTTCCTCACGTTAGTGAGTCGTGACAGACCCGTCAAACTTGCTTACGTGGCACTAATACCGTCTAACGTGGCATGCGACACGTGGCATAAAAATTAAATATTTTTATTTTAATAATTTTATTGAAATTTATTTTTTAATAATAAAAAAATCTGAAATTTTTTTCCATAAACACAAAAAACATTTCTCTCTCCTCAATTAAAGATCAAACACCCCTTTTTTTCATGAACAAAGAATAACTCATTCAAAACCAAAATCAAATCAAACCCTAATAATTGTACTATATATTAGCCTATGGATATGGATGATACTCCATAGACAAACGGTGGCTCAACAAACAAATTTAACTTTGAATGAATTTGATTAAACTCTACATTATTAGTATTATCTAAATGTAAAGAAAAGAATTTGTTGTTTGAAAATGCAGAAGAACAATGGTAACTTACTTTCAGATCTGCAAAGATTCATACCAGTTGATTAGTTTAAAAATATTCTTTCTCTTGTTCCTTTTTCTTTTCCCCTTGTCTTTGTTGTTGTTCCAAGGCAAAAGAAGTAGTAGGTAGAAAAAAATAACTTTCCTTTTCCTCCTAAATTCTGTACAGAGAAAGAAAAAGAGTACAAAATTTGTATAAGGAAAACTATCTCATATCATAGGGGTATTGACTGACTTTTTGTACATACAACCTTCAGCTATGGAATCAGAGAATTCTTTTTACGACTCTCTCAATACTCTGCTTTTGGGAGAACTCCTATTGCTCTGTTTTCTGGACTTGCTAGAATAGCGATGAAAAATAGAACAAAGATCAAAGCCAAAGCACATTTTTTGAACAAAGATCAACAACAAATTCTTTTCTCTACATAGATAATACTAATAATGTAGAGTTTAATCAAATTCATTCAAGTTAAATTTGTTTGTTGAGCCACCATTGTCTATGGAGTATCATCCACATCCATAGGCTAATATATAGTAATTATTAGGGTTTGATTTGATTTTGGTCTTGAGTGAGTTATTCTTTGTTCATGAAAAAAGGGGTGTTTGATCTTTAATTAAGGAGAGAGAAATGTTTTTTGTGTTTATGAAAAAAAAAATTCAGATTTTTTTATTATTAAAAATAAATTTCAATAAAAATATTAAAATAAAAATATTTAATTTTGATGCCACGTGTCGCATGCCACGTCAGTGAATTAGACGGCGTTAGTGCCACGTAAGCAAGTTTGACGGGTCTGTCATGGCTCACTAACGTGAGGGACCTCGTGTAATCGGTTCTGATAGTAGAGGGACGAATTTGTAGAAAAAAAAAGTATAGGGACCAAAATCAACATTTTGTATAGTACAGGGACCTCCCGAGTACTTTTACCTCCCATTATGTCAGCCATGGGACTAACCACTAAAATTGTGACATGTCAAATGAACTCCTAAAATTTAGGCACAATTTTAGCCCAAGGTTTAGCCCCCTTTTAAACTAAACGATGCATAAAGGGTAAATCACCAAATTTGAGATATTATTAGGATATGGTTTTAGAAAATTGATGAGTTGTCATCATATTAGTGGTTGATCCTATAGATGACGTGGTGGGTCCATCTCACAATTAATTTATCGTGTTATATATATATATATATATATATATATATATATATTAATAAGACCAAGGAAGCAAAAGAGGAAGTTGAGGGTTTTGTAAAATTAGAGAGAGATACTATGTGAAAGGAAGGGGATTGTGCCATTGTGAGTAAAACATCGTCGAAGGGCAAGAGCTGGGTTCCAGGAAATGGAAGACCAGCAGAGGAGGAGCCGGGGAAAGACATTAAAAAAGGAAAATGCCCGGAGTCCTTCAGTTTTTTGATGAAGCTGCTAAAGTTGATGACTGTGAGACCAGCGATGAAAGCGATTGGGAGAAAACTAGGGCTCATTGTTCGTTTTTTTTTTTTATGAGTTTGTCGCAGTTCCTTGATTGTCAAGAAATCCTTGCATGTAGCCTAATGGTCTTAGTTTTGACTACGTAATATAATTCTTTTTCCTAATAAGCTTACTGAAAGTTTTCTTGCATTATTACTGCATAATCTACCTGTCTTTTTATGGCCTTGCTAACCGTATTATTTCTTTTTGTTGACATCAGATTTTATAGACAAAGAACCCAATCTTAATGTATATGAAGAAACTGGAAAAACTTATAGCCTTGTTCTCAAGGAAGAGGTGATTAAGGAAGAATTTGATAAAATGATGGAGGAACGATACAAGGATGGTGCTGGGTTTGTGACAAATGTTGAAGAATCATATGAAGATAAGGAATCAAATGTGCCTTCTTCCAAGGATATCCAACCATATGGAAAATTCGTGAAAGACATTCAACTTTCATTTTTATGCAGAAGTTTATTGACCTGAAATCACTAGGCAATAAGTTGCAGTTAATATCATAATTTTCTGTTGATCATCAAGGAAATTAAGGCATCCTGAGGCCATGTGCTCTGTTTTAAATGCCATTGAATGTATCAGTGAGGAATGGTC
Organism: Corchorus olitorius; assembly: GCA_001974825.2. Taxonomy (NCBI): domain Eukaryota; kingdom Viridiplantae; phylum Streptophyta; class Magnoliopsida; order Malvales; family Malvaceae; genus Corchorus; species Corchorus olitorius. Next base: position 25,336 of record AWUE01016263.1, on the reverse strand, counting down.
TACCATTATTCAGTCAAATGCTCTTGATGATCTATCTTTAGCCACGGGCGAGGAAAGGCTACGAGAGTTGATGGAAATGAATCAGGGTTTGCTCCTTGCCGTAGGTTTCAGCCATACATCTATAGAAACTATCCTTCAGACATCAATGAAGTACAAGCTAGCTTCCAAACTAACAGGAGCTGGTGGTGGAGGATGTGTGCTAACTTTCTTACCAACCCGTATCCTCTTTCTTGTCTCTTTAATTTGTTTATTTATACCTACGCCGATTATCTTATATGTCTTTTCCATATTAGATAAATGATAAATTATTTTACCTGGTAGGGCTTGCATGCATTCAATAGCTTTTGTATCTTACTATATAATCCTTTCCTTTGCCTTGCTCTATCATATAGAAATGAGTTCATTATCTTATTCGTTCTGCATCTTCACCTTGTTTTCATGTGAAGGTGCAGAGGACCATCAGAATAAGATAGGCTTCGATAATATACTGCCATTTTCTATTTTCTGTTTGGATACATATAAACCATGACTACTTCATTTCGTTAACAGTTTTTGTTGCTTCGTTATCACTTGATTCTCGTATTCTTTCACTTATTCCCTTGACAACATGAATTAGACCTATTAGGAAAAGTTCTAGATGAACTACAAAAAGAACTAGAGTCATATGGGTTTCAGTGTTTCACTGCTAGTAGTGGTGGTAATGGTGTTCAAATTTCCTTTGAACCTTGATTTTTACAATTTACAAATTTACTCACTCCAATTATATCAATTTTTTATAAGTATGAACGTTTTCCTCCTTATCTCCAGGCTTGCTTCCTTGTATTCTTGACCTGCATATGGAACAAATACTGCACGGGAGTGCAAGCCAACTTCAAACTAGAATTCCTCTTGGGGTGCAGCAGTTTGTTCTGATAAGTATGAACGTTTTCCTCCTTATCTCCAGGCTTGCTTCCTTGTATTCTTGACCTGCATATGGAACAAATACTGCCCGGGAGTGCAAGCCAACTTCAAACTAGAATTCCTCTTGGGGTGCAGCAGTTTGTTCTGGGATAATTATAACAAAACAGGTACAATTGGTACATCTTTGTTTGCAAAAAAATAGTAAATGTTATAGAAAATTTACTTTGGCGCTTAGAGTCTGTCCTTTTATTTGTATGTTGTAGATGATGTAACTATTTCTTGGGAAACCAAGGTGACTACAAACCAGAATTCAGCTTGCGCTATAGGTGGCAATGATCAAGTTGGTGCTCGGGATAAAGCTATAACCTTCACTGAAGATTCTTTACACTATGTTCGGATTGGGGGCAGAGGAGGGGAAGGAAAGGAAAGGGTTATTGCATAAATAACCTTTTTTTTTGGCTAAATACTCAATCCAGAATATAATGTTTGGCCTGATGTTCAATTCAGGATGCAACATTATAAAAGTGTGATTTAAGGATCAAACGTTACTGCATAGTGTCGATTCAAAAAAATTAGTTGTGGGCTGAATTGGTTGAATTACATGCGCTCTATACCCATATAAATGCCAGCATGGATTTCTTTTATTTTATCAAAATTATGTAAGAATTTGAAAATGAAAAAGAATGAATTTAATTTCACATTTAAAGCAAAAAAAAAAAAATCCAGCAAAAAGAATCCGGCTTTCCCAGGAATCGATCAAGGCAAGACAAGCACTGTTTATCTTCCTTTCAAAAGGGTGTCCATCTCTTCAAGAATCCTAGCCTTTCTCTTCAATGGGATTGGAGCAGTTTTTTTTTTTCTATAAAAAAGGAGCTTTATTAATCACCAAAATAGAACCAGGACAAGATTAAAAACAAAGAAGAAGCCACAAGACAGAGGCTTAAAAAACAGAATCAAGATGGAGCCAAAAAAACACCAAGCAACAATAAAATTTAATCATAAGTGACAAACACAGTCACCACCCGATCAAACCCCTCCTTAGCCAAGCCATCAACCTCACCATTAGCTTCCCTAAACACATGCTTAATTCTGAAATCAGTTGGTCCAAAGCTAAAATACATGGAAACAACATTCAATGCTGAGTAAATATCACATAAGCTCTACCAAGCAAAGCTTTCTCTTCTGTACTTAGCCACCCAAGAATTTGACGTTTCTCTAAGTCATCGCTGAAGCCACGTTGGGATCATTCTTATCCGGTGATGGTGTTTCTGATTTTGTTGATCACTTGTTCAGTCTCTTTCGTACTCCTCATCTGAGGCGGCAAATGCTGTTGGTGTGCCACTGGCAGGACCCTTACAAAAGTCGGAGTTGTGGTGGCGGCGACAAGAGACAAGAAGTAGCGCCGTAAAGGTTACTGCTATTGTGGCGGCGGAGGAGGTCGTGGTGTAGCAGATGTGGCTTTGGGTTACGAGTGTTGGAAGTTGGGTTACGAGTGTTGGAAGGGGTTTGAGTTTGGAAGTTGGGTTACGAGTGTTGGGGAAGCCATGGTTTTTGGTTATGGGGAGATAGAAAAAATTTGGGAATTAGGGTTTTGGTTTAAGTCTTTTTTGTGTCAGGTTTAGGTTTTCTAATGTTTATTTTGGGTAAAATGGATAGTTAGTCTGGATTTTATTTTCCTTTTTTCGGTTAAAATAAAATGTATTTTTTATTTATTTATTTATTTATTTATTTATTTTTAGATATCATGTGGCTAATTAAATCCACGTGTACACCTCCACACGAATTTTTGGCGCGTGTTATCTCCACGAATGGTTCCTTTATAATTATCTTGAATTGACACTATGCTGTAACGTTTGATCCTTAAATCACACTTTTACAATGTTACATCCTGAATTGAACATCAGGCCAAACGTTATATCCCGAATTGATTATTTACCCCTTTTTTTCTAGTAGGCCACTGGGTTGACAAGTGTCGTCCCCCAATTTGCCATGTGTCAAGCTTCCATGAAAGGGGGTTATCTTTATATATTGCACTGTATAGATGGATTTAACTATCCAAACAAGGAAATGATTATCACTTCCTTTCTTTTACTTCCCTTTCCCTCGCTTTCCCTTCCTCACTTAAATCTAAGCATAGTATTAGTCTCTAACCCGATGCCTAGCATGATGGCTTTTAGGCTCATTATTTCTTATGATAGTTGTTCTACCTTTATACTAAGATGCAATTGTTTTGCAGCTTGGAAAACTTTGAGCAAAGCAAAACATGGCATCCATCAATTACAAGCACAAACCTTCCTCACCCTCACCCTCATTTTAATCCTCCTCATCATTGCTAAAATAACAACCATATCAGGGTTGCACGATCACTTTTGACTAGCCATGACGTGGTTGTATAATTATTGCTTAGACTTTAACACTCCATGTGTCGACCAACCTCCAGACCACATGATCATTCATGGCATTTGGCCAACATATGCTATCGGCTCGTTGCTATCTGGCTTTTGGCTATGCTTCAAATGGACGTGACCTAAACTCGGATTTTCTTGTAAGTTATATTCCAGTTTTCGTCATCATGTCATTGTTTTTTTTTGTCATGTTCTCACTAACTTACAATGTGTTTGTGTCATGTGTTTGATTTGCAGGGGTATGATGAACAACTTCAAAGGCGAATGTATATATTTTGGCCTAGCCTTATCAAAGGCTGAACCAATGATGTGTTCTGGGGTTTATGCATTTCTGTGGTTGTACACCTCTATCTAAGGGTATGCATGTAGTTTAATTTTCTTACTTACTTTTTCCTCTTAATGGTTTAATTTTTAACTTAGTAATATTAAGTCAGGTTTAAGCCAGCCACAATTATTGTTACTTCTGAGCTTTCAGTGGGTGTTAGCCTGGGTTCATCAGCTGCATATTATGTTGCACTTTCAGCAGCTCTCTTAGCTTTTTCAGATTCTATGAACGTGGGCATGAGCCAAAAAGTATGGTTTATATTTGAGGATACTGAGGTTGAATTGTTGAATAAGTGGGCTTTTGAAGGGGAGAAGATAATTCATGGAAAGCCCTCTGGAGTTGACAGCTCAGTTAGCACATTTGGTATGCAATTGCAACTTGTTCGAATAGATTAAAACTAACTATTTCTTCCTTACTGTTAATTAGTTTCTGTCTATCCAATATGCCATCGAGAATTCTGATTACCAAATCAGGAACAAGCAACATGATAAAATTCAAGTCAACTTCAAACCAGAATTCTTCTTGGGGTGCAGCAGTTTGTTCCGGGGAAAATGATAACAAAACAGGTACAAATGTTACATCTTTGTTTGAAAAAAATAGTAACTATTATAGAAAATCTACTTTGGTGCTTAGAGTTTGTCCTTTTATTTGTATGTTGTAGATGGTGCAACTACTTCTTGGGAAACCAGGGTGACCATAAACCAGAATTCAACTTGCGCTACAGGTGGCAGTGATCAAGTTGGTGCTTGAGGTAAAGCTATAACCTCTACTGGAGATCCTTTACTGTATGTTTGGTAAGAAGGAGGGAAATGGGTGAAGAAGGAAATTTTCTCAATTCAATGGTTGTAATGCACAATCATACATGTTACTTTGTAGCTTGACCCTTGGATTGAGGAAATTTTCTTCCTTACTTTTTTCCTTCTTTCCTACCAAACGAACCATTAGTCGCTAACCTAATTGGCTAGTAAGATTGCTTTTAGGCTTCATTGTTTCTTGTGATAGTTATTTTACTTTTATACTAAGATGCAATCTCTTTACAGCTTGGCAAACTATGAGTAAGGCAAAACAGGTCATCCATCCATCACAAACCTTCCTCACCCTCACCCTCACCTTAATTCTCCTCCTTGCTCAAATAACAGCCATATCAAGGCAACACGATCACTTTTGGCTAGCCATGACGTGGTCGTATGGTTATTGCTCAGATCTTAGCACTTCATGTGTCAATCAATCACCAGACCACTTGATCATACATGGCCTTTGGCCAGCAGTTGCTACCGGCTCGTTGTTATCTGGCTCTGTCTGCGTTACAAATGGATGTGATTTATTCTCGGATTTTCATGTTATATTCCAGTTTTCGTTATCATGTCTTTGTTTTTTTGTCATGTTCTTTCAGTAACTTACAATGCATTTGAGTCATGTGTTTGATTTGTATGGGTATGATGCACAACTTAAAAGAGAAATGGATACATTTTGGCCTACCCTTATCCAAGGCCGAGACAATATGATGTGTTTTGGAGACATGGATGGCGGAGTCATGGTCTATGTCAACCAGATGATCAACCTTTGTACTTTTATGTCACGGTTACCCTCTTCCATTTCTTGGATATTGATGCATTTTTGAAGTAAAGTATTGGTCTGGGTGGAACAATGTCAAAGTATCACATCATTGGTGCAATCAAGCTGTGGCTGGGTAGTGGTTATTTACACATTGTTCGAGTACAATTCAGATGTGTATATCATAATGGGAACTACCTCTTAAAGGTGATTATCTTCTGTGTGGATCAGAAAGCCAATCATGTTGTGTCCTGCAATCGACCGAACGAAATGAGATCAACCTATGATGCTTTAGGGTTTAAGATAGATTTTGGTTCTTTTCGCTGTTAATAATAACATCAAATTGAGAATAACATCAAATTGAGAATAAGTCCTTTCGAATGGGTGGTGGAACATTGGTTCTTGTTTCTTGATAGCATAGAGTTGTAACAATTGGTTGATGATTCTTATGATTTGTTTGGTTTGGAAACTCTGTCCTAGTGGCAATTATTTGGCCAAGTGATGAGTTGAAGTTTAGGATGTGTGGAGGTATGTGTGGACTGGATTTACACCACCCAAGGCGGGTATTTTTGTGTGGCAGATTCTGAATTTGAAAATTGCTGTCAAGTTTGAATTACGCAAGAGAGGCTCTTGTTTTTGATGATCAAGGCATTCAAAAGTGTGAGAGCCGACACTTTTGCTAAGGGGGCAATGGATTGTGATTTTCTGCTGTTGTTTGGTTTTGTCTGTGTTAGTATTTTGGATGGTTCTTGTTGGTTGCTTTTCTTGTACTCTGTTTCCCTTGCACTTCCTAGTGCCTTTTCCTTAATGAAATTTCGTTATCTTTGCCTTTCAAAAAAAAATAATAATAATAACATCAAATTTTATAACTTCTATAACAACTTTGTGGATCTTAATAGTTATAAGGCATTCGATTTCTTCCTACAATATGTCGCCATCCATTATTAAAAATTTTGCAAATTGCAATAACTATCCAAATGGTTTAGCAAAAAACAGACTTACTTGAAAAATTAGTAACAATTTTAATGATAAAAAATGTTTTCTGCTTTTGTACGGACATTTATTTTTTGCTAAGTAAATCTCGACCCATTGAAGGCAAACTCACCAAGTTCATATCTGCTCTTTACCAACTACCTCTTAGCTGTCTAGAAAAAGGAAAATAAAAATTGATTATTAAAGTTAACTTTAGAGTGTTGCTGCGCCTCGCCAATTTCATCCCGCATAATTATCAGGCCAATTTCATCCTGCATAGTTATCTCACCTGACGTGTAGTGCCACGTCGTCATTCATCTGTTTTGACTGTGTCAATTTTGTTTGCTTTGCCACGATTCACCGTTTGCACAAAATGTCATCCATCACGTCATTACCAATCATCAACCCATCTCCTCCCTCCTATTAAAAGATCTAACATTCTCTCTCATCTAAGTCTGAGCCATATATCTAAGAAAACCCAAAAAAGCATCTCCTTTTCTAGTTTCTTGTCATCTCAGAAATCTTATCATTTTCTCCGTGTGGCTATGCTCTTTGAAATACAGTAAACATTTCAGATAATAAATCTGAATCTCCCACCAGTGTCTATAGATTTGGTTTTGGCTTCTAAACATTTTTTTTTTTCAGTTTCCATGGCTACAAAACAATCCATTGGTGAAATTGCTTTTTATGGGGTGAAAAGATGAGAGAACAAACTCATGGTTATACTGGAAAAATTGATCCAATTGAAAGGAAAAAGAATGAAAACATCACTCCAATAACCAAAAAGATTATGGTTAAGTGATTCTTCATGGAAACTTCTTTCTGTTAAACCAAGAACTAAAAATTGATCAATATTTTTTCAGCCAATAGCAGGGGAGCATACTAGCTAGCAAACGAGATCTTGTGGATTAAATTTGTCGATTTATTTTATTTGAGAAGATGAATGCAATGTTGTCAGGATGGTGATTATGTGCTTGACATGACAGGCGGGAAAGCAGCAGCGGGATTATGTAGGCGGGGCAAATAGCTTTTTCCTTAACTTTAAATTATTTCCTGGCCCCAAAAAAAACTTCTAAAGATTATTTCACGCATTAAGGTGTTTAAGGTATATATAAGTAGAAGATTTAGTTTCCTAATTATATATAGGGTACGTTAATTATACAAAAAATTTTAAATAATTAATTTCCTTTTAATCATGTCGATTGCCAAAAAAAAATCTTCACTTGATACAAAGTTGTTGACTAGATTTCCTCGAAGTAGAGCAATAAGGGCTTGGAGTGCACAGCTATATAAGTTGACCTTTGGTGTTTGCAGCATACCCAGGTCATCTCAAGGATGAAAACAATTGAAGAATAAAGTTATTATATATGGCTTTCATTTGGAGACTGTGTTTTCAGCTAATTAGGGAAAATCTTATATATATATATTCTTACTATCTTACTACTATATAAAATCACGAATTCAAAAATCTTAATTATATATATATATATATATATATATCTTACTATCTTACTGTTGCGCCAAAAATCTCTTGCTAGAGTTTTCGCGGAGAATTCTTTATGACAGCATAGTGGTGTGCCAGTCAATTTGTTGAAATTGACAAAGAGGTTGTGAAGAACTGGATCTGGTGTGCGAAGCAGCAGATTAAAAGATCAGAGCGATTGTGGGGACTGGATCAAAGTCACACCGGAGCATTTAAATCATTGGATCCGTACAAAACTACTTCTCATAACTGGGCCTTCCTCTAACTGGATCAGATCTAGGAGATCTGCTTTGATTGCAATTGAAATTGAAAAAAAAATAACAATTTGATTTGTTATTTCTGAGAGAGAAACACGTGTACAGTGTTTTTATGTCCGGAGACAAGATTGAAACAAGAGAAAAACACAAAAAGCGTGTTTGGGTGTCCTGAGATAGGATCTAAACAAGAAAAATATGAAGAACGAGTAAGAACTCGTGATGAACAAGGGGAAAATGGCCCAGAGCCAGAGAGAAAATAAGCACAGGGCTTGGTTTTTTTGCGCGGAGCAAGTTTGTAGCTTCAGGAGCTGGTTTTTGAGATGAGTGATATCTGCCTAAAACCTGAGAATGGCCTCCCTTTATATAGGGGGAGGCATGGGCTTTGGCATTAATGGGCTTGCCTTCCTGAGAAAGGCAAATTCCTCCTCCTAGGTAGATGACAGCCTCCAGGAAGGTGCAGTGAAGCTTCTTTCTCCTTCTGATTGCTTCCAACTACTGGGGAGAGGGAAAATAGATGTAAGGGCGCCACACTGCTTGGATGGGAGATGGAAATCTTCCTCCTGGGTAGTTGATGATAATTCTTCCTTCTTCCTATCACACTGCAGAAGGCCTTCGTTGCTTCTTTTTTTTTTTTTTGAAAAGCAAAGAGGTCTTTATTCAATAGAAGGAAAAGCAAGAGAAAACTTGCTCATACAAAAACCAGGATCAAGAGTCCCGAACTCCCGATAGAGAAGAAAGACATAGGAAAAAAAGAAAAAAAAAGCAACCAAAAGAACAGAAGAAAAAGCCACACTCCAGGCAAACATCCGTAACTAACACACACAAACAAGAGCCTTAAGTCAGTGTAGTCCTTGCTTACTTCAAATACTCCTTATGCTAAATAGGTCTATGCATCCAATAAGAACTCTACTTTCTCCAAGATGATTCCAATGACGATCCAGTCTTTACAAGGCACTCTAAACATAAAAAACAACTGAAATCCCAACAACCAAAGTCTTCCCTTTGCAGTCAATTTCCACCATTCCACACGTTGATAAACAACAATAAAGAAAGAAATCTCCCAACAACCAAAGTCTTCCCTTTGCAGTCAATTTCCACCATTCCACACGTTGATAAACAACAATAAAGAAAGAAATCTCAACATTGCTCTTCTGCTTCCATATCCATCAACCTTTGGACTATTTTTTCCCTGCTATCACTAAACTCAATACCAAGCATTTCACTAATTTTGAAAGTTTCCTCTGCTTCCTTCAAAAGCACCATATTTCGATGATTTATTTCCTCATCCGAAATTGACACATCTGAATTCAGCTCTCCTTGAAATTTTTCTTTATAAATCAACTTCATAACCCCCTTTCTACCTCTTTTCTTTTTCCGTTTCTCTAAACCTCTGTTCCTCACTGATTGCTCCTCGGCAAACCTAATACCTTTGTTTCCTCTCCTCCCTTTCATCTTATTAGACCTATATTCACTCACAATTGGGTTAGACTCATCCATTTCCATTTCCTCATTCAAACTATTATAAGCACTGCGTAATTCTTCATTTTCATAGCCAATATCAACATCAAAGGCCCTAGACCCATTCTCCAAGTTAGTAACATCAAGCCCAATGAAGTCTAATAACTGCCCACTCTGTATATTCCCATTTTCTTCCAACACTGCCAACTGTAAATCATTCTATTTTTCCACGATCAACTCCATGCTTAACATAACCATTTCTTCCTCCTCTATTTGAAAACCGACATGCTCATTAAATTCTTCACTTTCCAAAGCCATGCTCTTCTCATGCACCAATTCAATTGAATGATCCGTTGTAATCTTTTCGTTGCCCGATGCATTTGTGCCTTTATCGAAAATCAAAACATCACCGGAAATATTGTCGGATTTCCTTACAGATTCTGCAACCATGATCAAGTTCTCTTCACCGGCTGCCGCAGTTTCTATGGACACCGGGATGCGGAATTGGATACCCATCGACTTACCAGCTATCAAATTAGGAATGCAAGATTTACTAGTTACCAGAACTTGCATTCTTGCAACTTCAAAAGATTTCTTCAACTTTGTGCTCTCATCAATCATAACAAACTTACCCAAATTATTACCGATAGAAGAGAAAAAATTTTCATGCCAAAGCTCTAATGGAACCTCCTCCATCCTCACCCAAACAACCATTTGACTTTGCACCTCTGCAACTTCGCAAGGTTCCACTGACTCAAACCAGTTCTCCAATAATTTTTTATGAGCAGAAATCATGGAGTTCATTTCACTCTCATCATCAAATGTCAATAAAACCATCAGGCAATTGATGGATCTTATTAGTACCTTCATACCTTGATTCATAAGCACACCTTGAATTGTGGCAATATTTGCAGGCTGTTTCAACTTTCCCACAGCACTCCAGTGTAACCACGCCATATCTTCCTCAAGAATATGAATCTGCAATGAAACATCTTCTTTTAAGAAATTCGAATCAGACTCATCATCAGAGCGTAATATATCACCTTCATCATCCGCATCTGAAGCCTTTTTTCCTTCCATACTAGTTCCACATCCAGTGGTGTGTGCAACGTTTCTAACCAGTTCCTCTTCATTATTTTCTTTAGCAATATCCACTTGCTCGTCCATGTTCTTGACATTTTGGACCTCTTGATAATCCTCAATATTCTTCCTCCCATAATTTTGCCACCGTGAAGCTCTTGTATTGAGTCTACCTCTGCCATTTTCAATTATAAAATCCACCCTCTTACTCTCGTACTTTGATTTGTAAGTTCTACCCATTGCCGGTTCCCCTGATCTGTCTCATCTTCTATCAATGGCTTTACTTACTCTAAGCAGCCATCCTTCTACTCTGAGTTTGTTCCTGAGGTAAATGGCCCTTCTTTGTTCCTCCTCAAAACGATACCTGACGAAAGCGGACATGCTCTCTCTGCCATATCTTTGTTGTGGAATAAACACATCAACCACCACACCGTAAGTGTTGAAAATCCTCCAAACATCCCTTCTTGTTAATTTCTTGCTTAAGTTGTCCACGTAAACTGAATGAAGATTAAATCTCCATGACACTGACTCTGTTCCTTGCTTTCTTCTTCCGACATCCCACCCTCTAATTGAATGATCCGGTCTCCAGCCTTGATGTTCTCTCCAAGCTCCTGACTGTTCTCTCCAAGCTCTCATGTTTTCATTTTCATGGTTCAAGTGGTGCCTTCGTTGCTTCTTTTGTGCTAAAATTAGCTATTTTAACTAAGCAGTGGCCAATTGACATCATGAATTGGACTTTGATCATCAAGGCCACGAAATTACTCATACTTAGTCATATTTAGCTCTTCAAATCATGAAAATAATAATTAATTAAGAAAATGGCTTAAACCGGGGTGAGAAAGCCATATGTCCTTAACTGAAAAGAGTGCAAAAGTTGCAAACGATCTCGGAATAAGCCAAAATTTCACCGATAGGCTTAGATTATCTCCATAAGACTATGGAAAAAAATTTCAAGTGAATTTGAGCTCTCCTTCATAGTGAACATGGTTTCATTCCCCAAAACGTCCTTAACTGAAAACCGGCATAAGTTCTTACACCGATGTCAGAATAAGGTGAAATTTTACCAAGATGATCTACATAGCTCAAGGATCATCATGGTATGCTCCTTGGTAGAAATCGCAGCCTCTAGCCTCTCCAATTGGTCAATTTTACCGTTTTGTCCTTAATTGAACAAAATACAAGTTGCAGTTTCGCCTCCCGGGGAGGGGAAAAGGGCTAGGCGATTTCTCCACTATGATTGGTCGACTATATGGAGGAGGTGTGAGATTGAAAATCTCATGTCTCTCTCACGTACATAGATGTTTCTCTTGCTGACAAATTTTAGCTCTCTACCTCCTTCCTGTAGGAAGAGAAAAATATCTCTTTGCAGGGCAGAGGGCGGCCTCTCCTCTGTGTGGGAGACGACTTTGGGCCTTGCTATGTAAGTCTATGAGGTATTTTTCATCTCATGGGTAGATGGTAAGCTATTTTCCTTTTTTACTTGTTTGCCTCCCTAGCAGGCAGCAATATTAAAGGAAACTGCTTCTGATTGATTTCCTTTGCCACTCTCCTATTTTTAGGCGGCATATATGGAAATAATAATAATAATTTCGAAATTACTATTATTTATTAATAATTTCAGCCTTAATTAATTAATTACAAGAATTTCCTAATTCAATTAGAACTAGGGTGGTGCAGAAACTATGTTTCTTCAGGATTTGAAATTAAATCTTGACCACTCATCTTGATATAAATCATGTGAAGACCAATTTACCCTCAAGTATAAACACTTACTACTATATAACATCTCGAACTCAAAAATCTTAATTGGGAAATTTCTAAAATACCCTTAGTATTATATTATTATAACTTTTTAATTAATATTCTTTTTAGTCATTATACTTAATTAATTAATATTAATTTTTTAATTAATATTATATTTCATTAAATTTTTTTTTTAACCGGAAATATTTTCTTAAAATTTGAAGATTTAACTTAAAAAAAAATGCAAATATGCCAAAATAAGAACTGATGAATCAAAATGAACCAATTTCTTCACAATTGATGAATCAACTACTCCAGCATCTTCTCAACCAAAATATGCCTACATAATTGTTATATGAATTCATGACATGAGTAAGACATTATTATTTTTTAACTGCAAAGCAATCCAACCTAGGCCAAATGGATTTGAGGAATTAAAAGGGTCCTTCAATTTCTAGCACCATCCTAACATATGCCTGATGCTTTCTTCTTCTGCTAACCTTTCTTAAAGCAAAAGAATAGATGGAACAGCTTTTGATGAGTTACTACTTTCAATGGATGCTAAAATTTGTCCCTTGAAAGAGTAGTGGGGGCAGCTGCAATAATAGACGTGAAAACTCCAGACTCTCTTAAACCTTGTATCATGGTATGAGATCCAAGAGATGATGCATTCTTTTATAAGCAATTCATTTAAATTTTTTATTTCTGTTCTTCCAAGTTTTAAGAAGTAAACAACCTTAACCCTCAATCACCTTGAAACCCTTCCATCACTGTACTGGAACCTTTCCATGCTGGTACGTCCATTCAAGTGGAGTTACATAACAAAAATGATAAGTCTCTATTCTTGCACATATTTTTGTTCTAACCTCTAAAGGATTTATACAAAATCATATTTTGTTTAGCAGAAAAGTTAATATCTTAATTTTAACAGGATCAAGTCACTATTTAAACCATTCAATTATAATCTTATTCAATTATTATTGTTTAGTCTTTTTTTTTTATCTTCTTTGAGTTGGAAGCTGCTTTGATTTTTTAGAGTGAATGACTTGAAGTTGGAGAAGTAAGGTAATAATCTTGCATCTTAAACTAATTTCTTCCTTTATGCATTACATAATTTTTTTTTTGGCTAGAGCATTACAAAATTTAATACATAGAAATATATCAATTAGGAATTTGGTATAACTATATCAAGAAAAATATCTTTCAAGTGAAGTTAAGAAAAGTACTATATAAACTTCTACTTCAGTAGGCGATAAAGTCTACATAACAAGCAGAGTCCCGTACACTAATGGCGCTACATACCGAAGTAAGCTACAACCTTCATCAGGCCAGGTCCACTTCAATACATATCCAGCGGCTATGCTAGCTCTTTTAGCATTAACGAGTGCAAAAATTGCTGCCTAGTAGATATCTCCTCTTTTCTATACTATTTTACTTTCTAGGCAATTTTTGTGCAGTGAATTTTTTATTCTATTTATCAAGTATTTTTATAATCTTTTTTTTAACAATGCAATGGAGAATTGTGAAGTAATGTCTTCCATTACAACAAATAAAAGAACTAATTCATCATCATGCAACAACACTACTTCATAAGGTTAGGCCTTCCTCACCATTTTTAAGATTTTATTTTATTTATGTTTCTTATCTTGGTTTATATTATGAATGTTTTACAGGTAAAAAAAGGAGGTCAACCTCCTAGATACGAATTTCTTGCTTATATTGAAAAACAATTAAAGCATCTCGAGGTAGAACCAAACAATGTTGTTGTTCCAAAGAAGAGAAGAAAAATTGATTGGTTATGTATAGCTCAATCTACTCCTTTCGAAAAGAACGTTACTACTATTTTCATAAATCTAAAACATGAATCATGTTATTATAAATGTTTCATAATTTTTCTTTTCATTATATTTAAATTAAAATTAACTTTTACATTTTACTTTTGTAGGAAAAATATTATACAAGCCTTCATTGTGTTCAGTGCATGAGCTAGATTCAGTTCCTCCTTGCATTCATTGTGGCGCTAAAAGATTTCAGTATGAGCCATCTTGCTTTTGTTGTCGTGATGGGAAAGTTAAGCTAGCTGTAATTCAATATCCAAATGAGTTGTATAATCTACTTACATATGAATCGGATGAAGCTTTGGTATTTCAGAAGAATTTAAGGGCATATAATAGTGTATTCTCATTCACTTCTTTTGGAGTTCATTTGGATAGATAACTTGCTTCTTCAAGGAACAGTACCTATAGGTTCAAAGCTCAAGAGCAAATATATCATGATCTTCCATCATTAATTCCTGAAGCATACAAACCTCAATATTTCCAACTGTAATTCTTTGATAATAACCATGAGCTTGAAAACAAGATTAGAATACCACAAGATGCCAACCAAAATGAAGAAATCATAAAAGTAATCATGAAAGTTATGGAAGGAAATCCTTATGCCAAGTTTTTCGAACATTAAGAGATTTTTCATCATTTAAGAATTTGAAGATTCATATTGCTGGAAATCCTAATGTCGATCAGAGAGTTAGAATGGTTTATCAGCTGAGCAGGTAGCTGCTATATGGGTTGAAGACAACAACCCAAATGTTCCATTTAAACAAGATATTGAAGTTCATGCATATTCAGGGACTTGCCATAAAATACAACCTTATTATGGCTGCTATGATCCTCTACAATATCCATTATTATTTCCAAAAGGTGAGATTGGTTGGCAACAAAACATCATAAAACTTCTGGACAATGAAGAAAGAACTCGTGCAACAGAAGAAAGTGCAAGATCTTTCAATTCCATACAAGAAGTCTTTCAAGAGGAAAATGAAGGTATGATCTTCAATAATTATATATTAAACATAATTTAAGTCCTTTTTCTTTATATCAAGGTTAATGCACGTAGTGTGTACTAAAGTCCTTTCCTTTGACTCATTAAATTAAATTTCAAAAGTTTACAAACAGTTTAATTCATGTAATACTGTTAATTTATTTTATTAACCAATGTCATAAAATAATATACTTTTTAGGTTACTATATATTATCCAGTATTAACTCATAATTTAAAAACATTTTTTTATTAAAAAACAAAAAAGAACATCTTATTTTTAATCTTTTCATATCTCTATTTGTTTTTTTGGGTTGAAACATATATATATATATATATATATACTAAATAGTATTTGAAAGACCCAGGAAATTTACCAAAGACCCCTTTTGAGGATCGATGAGGAGGCTCCATTTGAACTTTTTTTGTCCTTTTCTGTCTTTTCTCACTTGCCAAATTACTAAGAAGACCCTAGCTAGTTTCTAGCCACTTCTTGCCCTTGAGCCCTTTTTTTGTAATTATCCTTTCTTTTCACATAAATGTTATAATAAATCATATCCCCCTTAATTATCTAGAATTGTAACATCTTTTCAAGCATTTCATGTCCATATGAAGAAGTAGGGGTGATAATCGGTCGGTTCGGTCAATTTCAATTTAATTTAATCGGTTTTAAAATAGGAAATTTGTATACCGAAAACCGACTGTATATATAAGAAACCGAGGCGGTCGGTTTTTGGCGGTTTGGCGGTTTTTAATAATATTAATTATAAAACTAATAAAAAAATTTGTTATATATATTTTATATATATCATAAATATAATTTATATATTTTACATGTATTTTATATATATCATAAATAATTAAATATATTTTATATATATCATAAATATATTTGATATATAATAGCATAATCGGTCAGTTTCGGTTTACAAAATCTATACTGAATACCGACCAATTATGTTTAACCGGTGGCGGTTTAAACCGTCTAAACCGATTAAACCGCCTTACCTCGATCGGTTTTTGGCGGTTCGGGCGGTCTAAATCGCCTAATTCTCACCCCTATGAAGAAGAGAGTAAACTTAGTTTTTGTTTAAATGCTACACACTTTAGAAGAGGAAACAAAATTGAAGGTATTGCACATGTCCATGTACAAACTAATATTTTTAATTTATTACTAACTTTAGGGCATATGCTCAAAGTTAATGTTAATAGTATAGCCTTTTAAAGATGCAACACATTTAAAATCATATTACTTTCGAAATTGCCTACATATCAAACAATTTAATTCGAATAGAAAAATGTTCAAAGAAGTAGATTGCTGAACGCCCGACGCGCCAGCGTGGGCCGATCCACTTGTTTCTATTATTTTCATTCCTTACCATTCATGTTTTATTATCAATGTGTTTTTGCATTGATTAATTCATAATATTGCATAAAATTTGTGTCCAGTCCATTCTGTAACTTGAATATGTACTGTACTTGGAACCATTTATCTAAGACATTCAGATTATATAATTATGTATGTAATATTCTAATCAACATTCCGTTTATTTTAGGTACCATTTCAAAGAAAAAAGGGAACATTTCATGCAAAAAATATTATTGCTACCATCTCCAAATCAGGAATTCAAATCAATCCATCATAATTCTCATGAAGCGATTATTCGAACAATTTCTTGTGGATATGTATATAAAGATTGAGACACCAAGACTTGAATTTTGCAGATTTCAACAAAAAGAAATTAGATTTGAATTATATCAAGGAATTATTGATAGTATTACGGCTGGTGAGGTTAGTGCATACAGGATTGGAAAGAGGGTAATTCTTCCTGCAAGTTTTGTTGGTGTTCCTAGAGATCTGCGAGGAAGATACCTAGATGCTATGGCTTTGGTACAAAGATTCCAATCTTTTTAAAACCATGACATGCAATCCTGAATGGAAAGAAATCTTTGATGATCTACATGAAGGCCAACTTCCCCAGGACAGACCAGATTTAACTTGTAGGGTATTTTGAGCTAAATTTCAAGATCTCAAAGATCAACTTTTCAAGAAGGAAATATTTGGAAAAGTGGTTGCTCATGTTCATGTTATTGAATTCCAAAAAAGAAGACTATCCCATGCTCATATTTTGATCATATTACAGAAAGGATATAGTTTTTTTTTTCTGAAGATCAAATTGACAAATTTGTGTCAGCAAAAATTCCAGATGAGAGACAATTTCTAGAGCTTCATGAATTAGTTCTTAAACATATGATACATGGCCCTTGTGGAAAGTTTGGAAAAAGAAAGTCATGCATTATCAATGATCAGTGTAGGTTTCATTATCCTAAAACTTTTTGTTCAAAAGCAATGCAAGGGAAAAATGGTTATCCTATATACAGAAGAAGCGGTGATCGTGTTCCCATTAAAATGAAGAACAAAGTTGTTGATAATAGATGGGTTGTTCCATACAACTC
Source organism: Corchorus olitorius (assembly GCA_001974825.2). Taxonomy (NCBI): domain Eukaryota; kingdom Viridiplantae; phylum Streptophyta; class Magnoliopsida; order Malvales; family Malvaceae; genus Corchorus; species Corchorus olitorius. The sequence continues at coordinate 7,885 of AWUE01016263.1, read as the reverse complement.
TTATATACTCTCAAGATACAATTGGCACATAAATGTTGAGATATGTTCAGGTGTAAAAGTAGTAAAGTATATTTACAAATACATTTCCAAGAGGCATGACAAAGTTTCTGTCTACACTGCTCAAGATGGTGAACAAGTTGGACTTGATGAGATAAAACAATTCCAAGATGCAAGGTATGGGTATCTCCTCAAGAAGCTGCATGGAGAATATTTGAGTCTTGATCTGAATGAAATGTCTCTTCCAGTAATTAATCTACCACTACATCTACCAGACAAGCAAATTGTATTCTATTGAAAAAATCAAAATCTAAATAATGTCTTGGATTTCGATCATACGACTATGCTCACAGGGTTTTTTTTTTTTTGTAAAATCTACTGAAGATAGAACAAAAAATAGTAGGGCCAAAAAAATATTTGTATATAAAGAATTACCAGAGCACTATACATGGAACAAGGATAAGAAGGAATGGATGGAAAGCGCAATAGACAAGTGATTGGAAGGTAAATAGTGCAAACTCGAGAGGAGGAGAAAGATTCTGTCTTAGATTATTGTTGAATCATGTTAGAGGGCCTATTTCATTTGAGGATTTTTTAACTGTTGATGGTAGAAAATATCACTTTTTCAAACAAGCTGCAGAGAAAAGAGGACTTTTAGAGTCTGATGAAAGCATATCTGAATACTTAGATGAAGCAATTACATATCAAATGCCACAAACATTTCGCAAGTTGTTCGCTATTATATTGAATCAGTGCCAACCAACGAATGTGAGGAAACTTTAGGGCAAATATTTTGAGTTCATGTCTGAAGACTACAGAAGAATGTATCAAAACAATGTGGCTAAAATTACATAAGCACATTAAAAAGTATCAACAACTATTTGGAAGGTATGTTATCAAAGCTAATGTTGTAATTTATTTTATTAAAATGAGTTTTTTTCTTGATTTTATATGCTGACTTTTTTCATTCAACATTTATCATTCAAAGGTATGGTGATCGAGTCGTTGAGCAATCACAAAATAAATCCCCACAAACCAATAACTAATAGCTAGGGCAAGTAGGGGTCGAATCCCACAGAGAAGGTGGAAACTAATTAAATCCAAATCACACTAAAGAAAGTCTTACCAAAGGGGATTTTTATGGGTTTTTCAAAATAGGCAAATTAAACTAGAAAACAATAAAATAGAATTAAACTAGAGATTAAGAAAATAGTTTGAGAAAAACAATGGATTAAAAACATACTTCTTCTCCTTTAGGTAATTATTTTGATCTAATAAATCATGGATCATGGACACAAGACATGAATTTGACTTAAATTGCAATCAATTAAGAATCATAAATTACCACAAATCGATATATAGCCTAAGACGTAGACATCAACTTTCATTGGAATAAAGTAATCCTCTTAAAATCTTAAACAACTCCACTTGAATAATTGGTATAGGAGAGGAATACTCAACCCTCCAACATGCTAATAAAATCAATCCGCATCTCGCAAAAACCAATTTCTATTGTTTCTAATCAAGCATCCCCCTGGGAAGAATCATAGAGCAAGCATTAAGATCTATTTTTCCGCATGCATGATAAATCAATACCAAACTCATCTACATCTACTACCATCTCGGCCTATAGATTTCAACAAGGTTTGATAATCCCATTGAACCTAGGACTCCTAGAATTAACAATTGTTACTTGGACCAACATTAGCTTGACTCAAGCCAACTTGAATCTAACTATAGCATTCATAAATCTCAAGATAAGTTGCGCACCAAATCAATCAAAATATGAACACATAAGATGAAGCATAGGGATAAGAAACATATTCAAACAGAAAAATCAAATTATTAAGAACAAAAGTCTCACCATAGATTCATTGATCAAAAATACCTAAGGAAAAGAAGTATAAGAGGTGGAAAACTTACAACGAAAATAAGAAGAGAAGAAGGAGGCAGCGGCCTCCTCTTCAAAACCGCAAAAACCTAAGTGTTGTATCGCCTCTTGTTGTGTTGTATGTGTGTTCTAGGGTTTCTAGGATAAGAGGGTGTATATAGGGGGCTGCCTAGGGTTTAATTTAGAGTTATAACTGACTTAAACTAACCCTAGGGACGTTATGGGCTGTTCTTCATATCTTCAAGCTAACCCAAATAGATTATATGGGCCCAATTGATCAAAAACGCAAGTCAGGCCCAAAACAGATTCTGTCCGCAGACTTCAGGGGCATTTTCGTCCATGAAAACGTCCAATCTGGGCTTCGACCAAAACATGAAAGTTTTAGCTCTTGGAGTTAGCTTTCCAACGCATCTTCATACGCCTCATTTGGAGCTCTGGATCAAAAGTTATGGCTGTTTTCCCAAACTGTCGCCAAATCTGGAAAGTATTGAAGTAGCTTCAAGAGGAAGTGACATGGGAGTGTCGACGTTGGCTGTTGGGCGCGCGCGGGACAAGGACCCCGACTCCACCTGGGCGCCCACATGGTTGCCTTGAGCACCCATGTGGTTTGCTTGAGAACCCAGGTGGGCAGTGTCACGACTCCAGCTGGGTGCCCACATGGTTTGTCTGAAGACCCATGTGTTTCGCCTGATCACCCAGATGGGTTGTGTCTTAGCTCATCACCTTGACATGTCTTCTTGCCTTGAACTTGTCTTTGCTCCTTTGCCTTGAAAACACCAAGCAATCAACTTTATGACTTTGATAATCATAAAATTGACTCTTCAAGCTCTTCAATCACGAACATGATGGCTCCATTCTTCATCCAAATCTTCCTTGGAAAATATTTGTGTCATAAATCATCCAAAAAGGCTCTATAAAGGTACAAAATTGATAATTTTGCACTTTTCTTCTTGTCAACACCTATGAACACAATTATAACCAATATAAGGCATAATCAAGCATAAAACATTCAAAAAGCATATGAAAAAGCTAATAAAAAGGTGTATGATTTTGGTCTGATCATATGGACAGAAAAACCATCAAGGATTATGATTTACCTTCATTAGAAGTTGAAGATATAGAAGTTGGTATGAAAATTCCAAGGGAAATATTGGACGAACAATCAGTGGAAATATGTCATGAAGACTATGATAAGAAATAAGGTTGAATCCTGAACAACTTATTGCATTTCAAAAAAATTTGGAACAAATAAATTCATAAGGAAGTGGAGCATTTTTCATTGATGGTCCTGAAGGAATAAGGAAAACATACCTTTATCGAGCGTTACTTGCTAATGTTAGATCAAGAGGGATGATAGCAATAGCAACAACAACATCGGGTGATGCAGTCGGAATATTCCCAGGAGGTCGAACATCACATTCAAGGTTCGTTTTGCCACTAAACCCAACTGAGACATCTTTATGTGGCTATTCAAAACAAGATGGTATTGCACAACTATTAAGAAAAGCACGACTTAGCCATCAGGCATTTGGCTTGGTGGTAGAGTGCTGGACTCTTAATTCCAGTATACCTGGACCATGAGGTCTTGGGTTCTACTCTCACAAAATGTGAGTTTTTCTTTGTAATTTATTTGTTTGTGTATTTAGTATATTGGTAGTTATAGATGAAATTAGAGATTTGGAAATCCTATTTGATTTATGTGCATTTCAATTTGTAAATAGGGAAGCTAATGCATTAGCACATTCTCTAGCTAAGATTGAGCTGGATAATCGTGTGGTGCGGGACTATTCCCCCTGGCGTTTGTAATCTCTGATTATTGATTAATGAAAGTGATTATTTGATCTCAAAAAAAAAAAGCACGACTTATCATATGGGATGAAAATCCAAGATTATTGATTTCAGTAGAGACTTTGGATCGAAGTTTACAAGATACCATGGACAATTTTGAAATTTTTGTCTAGAACAAATAGAGATACAAAGACAAGCTATCTCCAAGACAATCCACAAAAGAAGAAGCAACCAGCTTACCCAAAACAAAGCAAGAAAGCAAAGACTGTCACACTGCAACAAAACGTACGAACCCAAACCCACAACCCAAAAGCTGCTTCAAATTACATAAACTTAATGATGATAAAAGACACAACTTGGTTGTATCAAAAGTTGAAAGAATTGAAGAAGAAAATCAGTCTGCCACCAAATCGAAGAAGCGAGTACTGAAAAAGAAAGTAAAGATGAAAGAAAAAGTAACTCCAAATAAAGATTTGATAGTGATTGTGGATGATTCGTCAGATCAATGAACCAGCAAACCGAAGAAAAAACGTACAAGAAAGGTAAAAATGGTTATGCCCAATGATAAAGAGGATGATCTACCTTTGCCTAATTTCATTACAAAACTTCCCACTAAGAAGGTTAAAATAGAGAAAGAGTATAAGAGATAACATTATTTTATTATTTCTATTTACTTAAATTTTTGTTACATGAATTTTTTTTAATGATAATTTTTTATTATATATATCAAACCGATTTTATTTCTTATATACCATTATTTTATTATTTCATTTACTTAATTAATTTTCAAAACATAATTCATTTGTACTTAAATTTATGACCCACGTTTGCTGGTGCGAAAAGGTTTAAGCATTCCTATGAATTGTGAAGTTTGTACAGAAGAGAATTCTATTTTCCATATCTTTTTTGGATGCCATTTTAGCAAACAAGTTTGGAGCATATCTTGTCCATGGGTTCTAAATTGTCTTAATGATTGGTGCAATGGTGCTGATTTTTGGGAAGCATGTTTTACTAAGGCAGCACAATTAGGATCGATGGAGTTGGTTGGCCTTTATCCTTGGGCTAATTTGGAATAACCGAAATTAGGCTCTTTATGAGCAGAAATGTCGACGCCTCGAAGCATTAAGCACATCGGCTGCAGATTTGTTAGTGAGGTAGAAAAATCTGCAATCCGTAAAGCTGCAAGAGTGGAGTGGCTCGCCTCTCCACAGAGATGGAAACCTCCAGTTCTCGGTCGATTTAAGCTGAATACGGATACTGCTTTCCACGCTCAAATCGATGAGGCTAGTTTGGGAGCTGTAATTCGAGACTCCAATGGTTGAGTTATAGTTTGTGCTACAACAAGGATAGACTATGTTCTGGATGTGCTATATGCTGAGATATATGCTATACGATTTGGAATGATTCTAGCTTTAACGCATAGCCTGACTGAGTGTGAGATAGAAAGTGACTCTAGTTTGGCTATAGCAGAGATCCATAAGGGTGATTCCTCATGCTGGGAGAGGGGGGGGGGGGGGGGGGTATTCTTGTTAGGCAGATTGGGGAGCTTGCTTCTCATTTTAATTATTGTAATTTTAGGCATGTAAGTAGAGTAGTGAATCAATTTGCCCATGATTTAGCTCATATTCATTGTAATGTGGGAGCTAATCATGTTTAGAGTGGATTAAATCTACCCGTGTGTAATCGTGATTTATGAGTTTGAATGAAGAGTTCTATTGTTCTAAAAAAAAAAATTATGATCCACGTGCGTAGCATGTGACAAATGTGTGTGTGTGTGTGTGTGTGTTATGTACCACAGGTTCTTCATCTTTGTGAAATGAAATAGTAATGTGTGTGTGTGTGTGTGTGTGTGTGTGTTATGTACCACAGGTTCTTCATCTTTGTGAAATGAAATAGTAAAATATGAAAGAAGGCTAAGCTCAAAATGCTAACTGAAGTAATGAATATCAGAGTTTTGAATTCTGATAGGAAGCCTTTTATTTCTGAACAAAAAAAAAAGGAGTTCTGATAGAAAGAAACTTCTCTTTTGATTCAAGAAAATAGAAGCATTATTCTGTCTCCTTTTTTTTAATATAATAATACTAAATAGAGGGAAAGAAGGAAACGAAAGAAGATCAGTTTGAATTATAACAGACTTGAGAACATGTTTTTAGTAATAGCTCAATGGAAATATTTTCCAGTAACAGGGAATTCCATTTGTTGAATGCTCTATAGAGTTTTTGTTAAGAATTTTTTACTCAAATTAGTTTTCCTTACTACAGGTATTATATTATTCCTTTACATAAGGTTATTTTACTTTTTTTAAATCATAATGTCATAAGAAAATGGAAGGTAAAATTAAATTAAAATAAATTGCAAGAGAAAATAGCAATGCAAATTTGGCAATATATATTTGAAACCATTGATTCTGTTTATAGATTTAGGAAATAAATATCTAACTCAGAAACCGATACAGAATCTATATTCCATCGCTTTATTTAGTCTATTAAGTCGTACCAAAAAAATTTTTTTTTTCTATTAAGCTGCAGCCATGATCTTGTACTCATTTATTCAGGTGGATGACAAATTCCTGGGCCAACTGGAACATGTCCTTCTACATGTAAAAAGAAGCATATGTTTTAGTCATGTATTTCAGTTTTTTTATATTGTGGCTTTATATGAAGAAATAGGTAAAGTGAGGCTTACATCTGAAGCACTACTCTTGTCTACTTTGACATAGATCTTTGATAAAAAGCAAGACATAAGATAAGGTCTACCATTGAAGGTCCCGACTATCATCCCAGCAAAAATTACAACAGCTCTTGGTTCCATGGTAATAATAATCAACTTTCTATATAGCTTAAATTCAAATATATATATATATACATATATATATATATATAACTTGGATTCTTCTAGTACATCAAATAACTTGGACCAGAAAGACATTTTCAAGACTAATTTTGTGATGTCACACGATCAAAACCCCATAAGCCAAATCATCTTGTAAGCTAAACTATGGTACTACTCAGAGTCAATGTCAAGCACACCGTGATCGCGATTACTTTGTAGTCGCGCTTACCATTTTCCTTCATTTGGATATTGACAAGTTTTTGAAGCAAAAAATTGGTATGGGTGGAAGAAAGTCGCAGCAGGTTATCCTCAGTGAAATCAAGCAATGGTTAGGCAGGGCTTATTCAAATATTGTTCAAGTACAATTTCCTTGTGTGTATCTTCACGGCGACTACCTCCTGAAGGAGATCATCTTTTGTGTGGATCAGATGGGCGAACATGTTATGTCCTGCAATCGACCGAGGGAGAGGAAGTTATACTCTTGTGGCAGTGATTTAGCAATTTGGCTCTGATATGGCTGTTATTTGAGCGAGGAGGAGGATTAAGGTGAGGGTAAGGAAGGTCTGTGCTTGTAATGGATGGATGACATGTTTTGCCTTGCTTATAGTTTTCCAAGCTACAAAGAGATTGCATCTTAGTATAAAGGTAGAACAACTATCACAAACATTGAAACCTAAAATCTATCATACTGGCAAATTAGGTCAGAGACTAACACTATATTTAGATTTAGGTTAGCAGAGGCGGATTGATGTAGCTTAGAGGGTGGACACGTGGGTTGTGTATATGAATATTGGTGCCCACCTGTAGACACCCATTTTTGGCTTATATCTTTTGATTTGCTCCTTAATTTGCATCAGAGTCACTCATGGGCATTTTGGTCATTTTAGGTCCATTTTAATTTAGATTAGCTAATTCATTTTTAGTCATCCATATTGCAATTGAAAAACCCAAAATTATTTTAATTGGCACCTTTGGCATTTTTTATGCATATTTCAAGGCTTCATTTAGTAATTTTGCATTTTCATCTTTTAGCTTAAAATTGATTTGCTTAGGCATTGCATATATAGGTTGCATTGAAAAAAAAAATCTAAAAATATTTTTGTTTCATTCTAATCACATTAAGGAAATGTTTTTTTTTTCTAGTCACATTAATATAGTATTTCCTTTGTTCTTACAGTTCATTTAGTCTCATTTTATCCTTACATTTCACTTACTCTCATAGGTAATTCACTTACTCTCATAGGTAATCTAATATGCATTTGCACATGCATGTCATGTTACCACTTTCTTTTATTGTGCTCCCTTTCTTCTTTGATATTGTGCTTCCTTTTTTTCTTTAATATATGGCATGGCAATAAGTATAATTAGAAAATAAAA